>NW_020717517.1:40171-58588 GCF_900518725.1 Notechis scutatus | reverse complement strand
CTATTCTATTCTATTCTATTCTATTCTATTCTATTCTATTCTATTCTCTCATTTATTCTCTTCTGTTCCTTTCCATTCCATTCCCTTCCATTCTGTTCCTATATCTTCTTTTCTCTTCCTATATATTCTCTTCTCTTCTCTTCTCTTCTCTTCTCTCCTCCCTTCCCTATTATTTCCTTCCCTTCCATATTATTCTCTTCTCTTCTCTTCTCTTCTCTTCTCTTCTCTTCTCTTCTCTCCTCTCCTCTCCTCTCCTCTCCTCTCCTCTCCTCTCCTCTCCTCTCCTCTCCTCTCCTCTCCTCCTTCACCTTCACCTTCACCTTCACCTTCACCTTCACCTTCAGTTCGAATGCGCCTTCCTGAGGTTTGAATTCTGTACTCGGAGGAAGAGGCGCCAGATCTGGCCAGAAAGGGAGCCGCTCAGCTTCCCTCCATCTTTTTCCCTCAAGGCTAAATGGGGGGGGGGGGGGGGGGGGGGGGGCTGAGCTCATGAATTCTTAGCAACTGAAGCACATCAAAATACTTCCTTAAATAACCCCTAGGGCAGGAAACAATATGTCAGAGCACATTAAAATTGAAAAACCATTTCCCCTTAAAGTGGCAGATTGGGGAAGAAAGGAACCAGAACACTCCTGTTTTGAAAAGGGGGAAAAAAAGAAGAAAAGAAAAGCAACAAGGAGCTGAAACAAAAGTCCTTTCCTAGCCTTTTTTTTTCCATTTGTGAACAATATCCTCCCTTACTTCTTTGCGACGGGCCTGCAAGGTAGACCAGCTGGATCAACATGGGTGTCCTCCACTTAACAACTGTAATAGAGGTCAGAATTTCCATCCTAAATCATGACCCTCACCAGGGTCACCAGATTGGATTTTATGATTTCAACCATGCTGAAAAAGTCATAAAATCAGGCACAATTCACTGAAACAACTGCCTTGCTTTCAAAATACGACCGAACTATGTTGATCAATTGATGAAAATTTGAAACTTGAAAACAGCTGCCTTGCTTAGCGATGGAAACCCTGTTTTGAGTGTAGTCACAAATTGAGGACTACCTATATGGAGGCCAGGTTTTATTTTTATTCTGTGTCTTATTCTATGTTACACCAGGCTTAACCCTCTTCTGAATTTTACGCTTAGGTTTGAAACGGGGGGGGGGGGGGGGGGAGGATGCATTTCTGTCTGGGAAATGCAAAACTGCATTTTTGGTGGGACAGTGGCATTTTTGTTGGGTGCAAAGATGCCATAAAATTCTGGGAACAGTCACAATTGGAATCGTTCATTACATTTCTACCCTGCCCAACTCTCTGCGACTCTGAGGGGCATAGAAGCGGGATCTGATGCTGTCAAGGTGTTGCAGGACAACTCAACATGGGCAGTTCGTTGTGTGGACAACTCATTGTGGGTGTCTGGATGGAGACCTGGGCAGGCAAGTGAGTGAGCAGGTGGGCTGTCAACTCTGCAGCTGACCTGGCTGAAGCCATTTGTTCCCTACCTCATAGTTGCCATGATCTTTGAAAGTGGGGAGGGAGGGGAGGAAGCAGATAGACCGGCTATCAGTCAAAACAAAAAGTTTTCTTGTGGGAACCAAGGTCATCCCAACAGATGGCAAGTGGAGAGGAGTGACCAAGCAGCCTCCCAGCTACCTTCATTGGACAATGTGATTGGTGACACCTGGGGAAGGAAATATTTGCTCTTTTAACTAGGGGGAAAACTGCAGGAAACTTTAGAGTTGGTTTTCACTAGCTGTGCCAATATGATGTGTCCAACAAACATGTCCTTTGTCATGCCCCTATCGGAGTCTGTAGGAGGAGGAAGCCGAACAGCTGACAAGAAGTGGGAGTGTGGCTCCATTGGCTGTGGAGGAAACGGGGAAAGGGCAAAGTCCAGCTGGGCAGAGCAGGGGAGAAGTAGAACAAGGGAGCGGGAGTTCAGAGGAAGACCCAGGCCCACCGCCTCTTCATCCTAGGGCATGCAGGGAGAAACAGAGAAGAGAACAATGTGGGTTGCGTGGGAGGAAAAGGCCCTGATTCCCTTCACTAGGCACACCTGGGAACACAGTTTATAAGAAAGGCAGGCTGCGTGCAACAAGCTGTTGGGAGCAAATGTGACTTTATCTTGTGTTGTCATTGCTTATCTGTGTTCCTGGCATCTTCCCAACTGTGTGAGTTTTGCCGTGCCTTCAAGTCTGAAATTCTTGCTCCTGCCCTGCCAAGCTAATTACTTCAGTTTGGTTTGATTGGATTTAAAGTGACAGTTTGCGTTGATAAGGTGACTAACTATCCTCCTTTAGGGAGGACAGTCCTCCTTTTGTAAGTTCTGCCCTCTCTTGAAAAGTGTCCTTCTACATATATCCTCCTTTTTGATATTTGCAGACTAATCTGTAAATCTCCGTATTTGATCGATGCCGATCCGATCCGTTGTGCGAGATGTGACGTATCTGTATTTGACATGACGATTCGTCAAGGCTCGGTACAGTGCGGCGAGACGCGATTATGAGACGCATGCGCTCCACACAGGAGAATTGTTTTGAGAGAGTGTGCCATGCGCAAGAGTGCGCCATGCGCAAGAGTGCGCCATGCGCAAGAGTGCGCCATGCGCAAGAGTGCGCCATGCGCAAGTGGCTTTATTTTTTTTCTTCAATTTATTTGTGTCCTCCTTTTCATTGTAAAAAAAGTTGGCCCATGTTTTGGACTTCATTTTCTGCAGTCAAAGGCTGTTCCTGGGAGAATTTTTCTCCAGCCAGAAGGTAACCTGGACGATGGGGGCAAAGTTGGAGATAATAAAGGGACTCTTCTTATTTGACTGTGTTGCCTTTGTGCCGCGCCCCTTTGGGTCATCACATCCTTTGAGAAGTCTTCCTGCCTTGGAATTCTGCTTTTGGTGGATGTGTTACTCTGAACCCTGACATGGGCACAGTGACCACGGCGCCCAGGGGCTTCCCATTTTCACGTCCCCCACAGGAAGCTCCCATCCACCAAATCCTCCTTGCTGCCTGCCCTGTCCTCTGCCACCACCACCGAATGGTCTGAACTTGGAATACCCCGGAACTCAGCATAGAGGCAATGGCAGCGGGGAATGTAAAAAATGCAGGATTCAGTCTGGATCAGTCTTCTGAGTTTCTGGACTCGTGTTGTAGTCCATCTTTGGGGAACTTCTCTCTAGCAATTCGAGGTGTGGTATTCAAATGGCGCGTGTTGTATGTGGTTTTTTAGATTCTGATTGCGTTGTGTTGGTGGCTGGCTTTTAAGCCATTGGCTGTCATTTGCTTGTGCTGCCCGGCCCCCACCTTCTAAGTACTTGATAGGCTAAGCAAAGCAGCCAATCAGCACTCTTGTTGACTGACGGGGGAGGGGGGGTGTCCGTTTCCCAGGCTTAAATCGCTTCCCTGGCTGTTTTTGTGCCTGCTCGTCCAACAATCTTAATAGCTGCAAAGTTGAATGTGTGTCCTTGTACATTGCAGTGTGAAAATGGGAAGTCCGCCGCTGCCGCTGTTTGCTCTGCCCACTTGCCCAATCGCTTGCCAACCTGCCCACCTGGCTCTCCATCTGGGAACCCACAGAAAGTTGTCCTCGTAGAAAATTGCCTATGTTGAGTTGTCCCACAATGACTCAGTGGCATTTAGTTGGCAGAGGTGACTTGGCAGTAGCAAGGGACTCACCCCTGGGTGCTCACCCCCAGCCGGCCACCCTGAGTTGTCCCACTGTTCCACTGTATAACTGTAAAACTTTCCTGTAGACCTACAATGGATGGTATTAAGGAAAATTGTGTGCAAAATGGAGAAATGTTAACAGTGCATACAAAACTACGTGAACTGGGGTAAAGTGATACAAAATTCAGACAAAAGGTATAAAATGGGGCAAAACTCACTTAACGACTCCCTTGCCTAACAACAGAAATTTTGGTTTCCATTGTGGTAGTAAGTAAAGAACTGTCTGTACATTAAAAAAAAACCAAGTCATTTTATTTATTTATTTTTCTTTTATTGGCCTTTATCAATTGCTTCTACAAGTCACAAAAAAAAAAAAAAAAAAAAAATCAAAATGGGAAGCCACAACCCTGCAATTGAAGCCTTACATTTTTTTTACAAGTGTTATGACTTTTTGGAAACACACACACACACACACACACACAGTATAACCTGGGTTAAAAATCTTTCCTGGGTAGTTTTCAGCAGTTTCATAAGGCCGTAACAATCAAGCCATAGGAAGCCATGTACAATGACTGAGGGCAAGGAATAAATGCATGTTTTCATTTATATGCCGGTGTGCTAAAGGCAGAATCTAACATTCGTCAGGGTGAAAGGGCATAGACAGCCTGGGAAAATGAAATGAGTCCTTTTTAAAACAGGTGTTCTGCAAAACATGGCACCATTTTCCAGCAGGGAAGGCGGCTGGCTCTGCCCACCATAGACTCTTAACAGAGCATGCCTTTGACAGGATAGAGTAGTGGTGGAGAAAAAAGTCAACTCTAGGATGCAACCTCTTTGGATTCTGCAGACATGACATCCTCGGGGAAGACAGGTGGAATTAAAGCCTGTTGCTTTTGACTGTCTTCCAGATTTCCAATGTCCTGACTGGGTCTAAGATGAAGGTATGGAAGCTTGCAGCCATAGGCACCATGGTTTTCGGCTCCATGCTCTCCGTTTTGGTTTGTAGAGACATGCTCAGCTGGAGCCTCAAATCCGCTACCTTCCCTTTGTCGCTGTTCTCCAGAACTGACACCACTGACGCCTCCTCCTCCTCTCCCTTGTTGGCCCAGGGATCCAGAAGATTTCCACGGGAGCTGGGACGCCGCAGGTCGCTGATCTCCCAGTGTAAGTCCTTGTGTCTGATCTTCCTTTTTTCTCTCTGGTGCAATGGGTGTGTCCAGGAGTGGGGGACATCGCATCCAAGAGGTTTTAGACAGAGCGGGGATTCAAACGGTGTAACAACCGGTTCAGTGAGTGCGTGCTTCACGTGTGTGCGGCATTTGCAACTCACCTTCTGCCTTGTGTGTAAAACAGCTGACGCGTGAAGCAGCTGAGCTGGAAGACCTGGAAATACAGCACAGATTAGAGCCGGGGAAGGCGGGTGGGTCCAACAGCTGATCGTTGGAGCGAAACAGGTTTGCTCACAGCTGATCTTCAGAGCTACCAGTTCACCTGAACCGGGCCCACCGGTAGAATCCCACCCCTGGTTTTATCCCACTCTGAGGGCTTCAGTGGTGGAATTCAAAATATTTTACTACTGGTTCTGTGGATGGAAATACAGGACAGGAAAGGGCGGGGGCAGGTGGGTGGGGCCAACTGCTGACCGGCGCTACCAGATCGCTAGAACCAGTGCGAACCGCCAGCATGCCACCACTGGAGGTAGCCTGATCTCAGCTCATTTTCTACAGATAGTCCTCGACTTACAATTGTTTGTGGAGTGACCATTCCAAGTTACAACATCACTGAAAAAAGTGACTTATGACACGTTTCACACTTACAACCATTACAGCATCCCCATGGTCATGTGATCAAAATTCAGATGCTTGGCAACTGACTTGTACTTATGATGGTTGCAGTGTCCTGGGGTCATGTGATCCTCTTTTACAACCTTCTGACAAGCAAAGTCAATGAGGAATCCAGGCTGACTTGACTAACATGTTACTAACTTAACAACTGTAGCAAGGATTAAGTAAACACCGGTGGCAAGAAAGGGTGTAAAGTGGGGCAAAACTCACTTAACAAATGTCTCACTTAGCAACAGAGATTTTGTGCTCAATTATGGTCGTACATTGAAGACTACATGTACTCTTAAGTGCAATTTGGCCTCAGACTATTGGTCTATGTTAGGCTGTATAATTTAGTAGCCAGAACAGTATACAATGGGCCAGAACACATAGTTGTAGTTTATTGGTTGGAGAGTGCTGGCTCATGCAGGAGGCTATTTACACTATGATTGGTTGCTGTGGGTGTAAAGGAGGAGTGTCCCTTTCCCCCCGCCTTTTTTCTTCTCTGTGTTCTGTATATCGTTTAGATTTACCTCATGATGTTCCTGATTATCTTGTCTGCTCATGCATGAGGCAATCTGCGCTGTGATTGGTTGCTGTGGGTGTAAAGGGGGAGTTTCCCTTTTCCCCCGCCTTTTTCCTCTGTGTGTTCTATATATCGGTTAGATTTACCTCACGATGTTCCTGTGTTCCTGACTATCTTGTCTGCTCATGTATGAGGCAATCTGCATTATGATTGGTTGCTGCGGGTGTAAAGGGGGAGTTTCTTCTTTTCCCGCCTTTTTCTTCTCTCTGCCCTGCATGCTGTTGAGATTTACCTCACGTTGTTCCTATGTGCCTAATTATCTTGTCTGCTCACGCATGAGGCAATCTGCACTGTGGTTGGCATGCTGAGAAAGTCAAAGGGGTGCACGATTTGCAGCTTCTCACACCAATGCACACCATTGGATACACCACCTGTGACCACAGTAGGTCCACAAGGATTAGCGGTTCCCTGATATTCCAGCTGATTTTTTTTAAAAAAAGATCTCTCTTAAAGGTGGACATTTAGAACAGAACAAAACACAATAACAGAGTTGGAAGGGACCTTGGAGGTCTTCTAATCCAACCACCACATCCACGCAGGAGAGTCTGTACCTGTGAATGGCGAACCTATGCCACACATGCTGGAACTGGTATGCAGAGCCATCTCTCTGGGCATGCCAGCCTCCTGTTGCTCTTCTGCGATCCAGCGTGTGCATGCGTGCTGGCCAGGTGGTCTTCATGTGAGCAGGAGTGCTAGAAACCAGCACTCCACTGAGCGCATGTGCGCGCCAGCCAGCTAGTCTTTGTGTGCACATGCTTGTTAGAAACTGGAAGACCAGGTGGCTGGCGTGCATGAGTGTGCCGAGAAAGTAAACTTCCGGTTTCCGGTGCGCATGCTCGTGTGCTGGCTCCTGTTTTGGCACTTGGTGCCGAAAAGGTTAACCACCACTAGCCTATACCATTTGAGACAAGTGACTCTCCAATCTCTTCTTAAATGCCTCCAGTGATGAAGCCCCCACAACTTCTGGTGGCAAGCAGTTCCCCTGGTGAATTGTCCTCACTGCTAAGGAAGTTTCTCCTTCATTCTAGTTTGCTTCTCTCCTTGATGAGTTTCCATCCATTGCTCCTTGACCCGCCCTCAGGTGCTTTGGAGAATAGCTTGACTGCCTCTTCTTTGTGGCAACCCCTGAGGTATTGGACCATTGCTATCCTGTCTCCCCTGGTCCTTCTTTTCATTAAACTAGACCAAGGGTCTTCAAACTTGGCAAGTTTAAGACTTGCAGACTTCCACTCCTAGAATTCCTGAGCTAACATGACTGGAGGAGGAATTCTGGGAGTGGAAGTCCACAAGTCTTAAAGCTGTCAAGTTTGGAGACCCCTGAACTAGATATACCCAGTTCCTGCAACCGTTCTTCATATATTTTAGTCTCCAGTCCCTGAATCCTCTTTGTTGCTCTTCTCTACACTCTTTCTAGAGCAGTGGTTCTCAACCTTTGGGTCGCGACGCCTTTGGGGGTCGAACAACCCTTTCACAGGGGTCACCTAAGACCACTGGAAAACACATCTTTTCGATAGCCTTAGGAAACGAGCCATAATTTTATGGTTGGGGGTCACCACAACATGAGGAACTGTATTAAAGGGTCGCGGAATTAGGAACGTTGAGAACCACTGCTCTAGGGTCTCAACACCTTTTTTACAACCTGCCTTCAGGTGCTTTGGAAATTAGGTTGACCCCCCTCTTCTTTGGGGCAGCCCCTCAAATATTAGAATGATGATATCATGTCACCCCTTTTCATTAAAATAGAAGACCCACTTTTCTGAAACCGCTTCTCTCCGAAGGAAACAGACATCTAAAACAGAGATAATCAGTTAATCGCACCAAGATTGCCGCAAGGAAAGACTATCCAGTCCAACTGACTGCTTTGTGGAAGGCTAATCCCCATAACCCTTTTTTGCAATTAAATCCAGATACCCACCTCCCGAGTCAGCGGGAACAAAGGATCAACTGGAATTGCGGCTGAGCAGAAAACAAAGGCTGGGATACATTTGGCTCCCCCCCCCCTGCGATTTGTGGTGGGCTTTTATTTGGATTTAATTGTACGCTTGTGTAGGAATGAGACTCGTATGAGAGGCGGTTGATTAGGGTGGATCTATGTAGGAAATTAAATCAAACTTGGAAGGATTAGGGAGCCCCCCTGAAAGGCTGTAAGGGCAACAGAACAGTTCAATTCAGAGTAGAACTGGAAGGGACCTTGGAGGTCTTCTAGTCCAGCCCCCTCTGCTCAAACAAGAGATCCTAGACCATTCCAGACAAGTGACTGTCCAGTGTCTTCTTAAACACCTCCAGTGATGGAGCAGCCACAACTTCTGGAGGAAGGTCATTCTACTGATGTACTGTTCTTACTCTCAGGAATAATAGAGCAACAGAGTTGGAAGGATCTTGTAGGTCATCTAGTCCAGGGGTCACCACCCAGTGGACTGGGAAACACTGATGGTCCATGAGAAAATTTTGGTGTCCGCAGAGAAATGTTCCCCTCAAAGCAATTAATCCAGGCTGCACAGAAACACAAGGCTGCACCGCCCACATGGCCCATGGGAACACAAGGCTTGCGTAGCCTGACTTGCGAACAACACAAAGTAGTGAGGGGAGAGGGAAAGGGCAGAGGGGGGGAACTTGCCCCACTCGCCCCCCGCGCCTGGCCTGGCCACCAGGCTGCTTCTTTCTTCTTTCTTTTTCTGCTTTTGGCTGCACGCAGGGAAAGCAGCCAAAGTCTTTCTTTCTCTCCCCCAAACTCTGCCAGAAATGAGTCTTTGGGACCCTGCAAGGCTTCCTGCTCCAAGAGGCTGCGCCAGCAAAGGCTCCTTTCTGGCGGAGTTTGGGGGGAGAGAAAGAAAGACTTCTGCAGCTTCTGCTGCTTTCCTTGCATGAAGCCAAAAGTCTCTCTCTCTCTCTCCCCCTGAGAACGGAGCTGGAGACGGTATCCTGCGATCCCAAATAAAGAACAATCGATTGGTAGGAAAACGGGATGGGGGATTTTCCTGCAGACTTTTTTGGGGATTTTCCCAGGGTCTCTGGTCCGCGGGATTTAAAATGATGGGTTTGGTGGTCCCTGAGGTCCAAAAGGTTGGCGACCCCTGTTCTGGTCCAACCCACTGCTCAAGCAGGAGCCTCTGTGTCATTTCTTGAAAACCTCCAACGATGGAGCACCCACAATTTCTGCAGGCAAGTCACCCCAATGACGAATTGCTCTCACCATTAGGAAGTTGCTCCTTCATTCCAGGTTGCTTCTCTCCTTGACTAGTTTCCATCCATTGCTTCTTTTCCTGCCTTCAGGTGCTTTGGAAAATAAATGGACCCCCTTTTCTTTGGGGAAGCCCCTCCAATACTGGAATGCTGCTATCATGCCCCCCACCCCCCAGTCCTTCTTGTCTCTAGACTGCCCAAACCCAATTCCTGCAGCCGTTCTTCATATGTTTTACCCTCCAGGCTTTCAATCATCTTAGTTGCTTTTCTCTGCACATTTCCCCCAAAGTCTCAACATCGTCTTTATGTTGTGGTGACCGAAACCGGGTGCAATATTCCAGGTGCGGCCTTACTAAGGTTTTACAAAGCGGTGCTAAGACTTCCTGGTGATTTTGATTGTGTCTATCGTATCCTGCTGCTCAAACGTGCAAGGCTTGGAAATAGAAAAGAATGGGATGGATGAGGCGTCCAGCACATTAGTGCGCACAAAGATGGGTAGGAAGCTTCCACTGGTTGACATTATCCAGATTGACTCATTTCATGGGAATTTGGTCCGAAGGGGATGTCTGCCTTTGAGTAAGCGGTTGCTGGTGACCAGCCTTCCTGTCTCAGATTCCAGAGTCATAACTGTCTTCACTTGCACGGGCTGAGCTGGCCTTTAAAATGGGATTAGTCAAATGTTTATTCATGCTTATTACGCATCCTCATATATTGCAAGCAGCTCCCCTGGGAGGACGGAGGGAGTTCTGTGCAGTAGATCAGAAGAATTTATGGACTTTGAGGAGCGAAACAACTGCACACAGTATTAAGTCATTATAAAGAGGTAGTAAGACAGTCTTAAGTCTTAGTACTTCTTTATAATGCCTTGGTAAGAGCACACTTGGAATATGACATCCAGTTTTGGTCGCCACGATGCAAAACAGATGTTGAGACTCTGGAACGAGTGCAGAGAAAAAGCGACCAGTGCATAAGTGCACCATCGTGCCTCCTGTCCCTGTCCTATTGTCCCCATTTATTTGTACCTATTTCCTGTACTCTTACTCATGTTTACACTTATACCTATTATCTTGTAGGCGATCGACAAATAAAATAAAATTAAAATAAAATAAATAAACCAGGATGATTTTAGGGGACTGGAGACTTAAAACATATGAAGAACAACTGCTGGAACTGGGTATTGAAGGGAAGGACCAGGGGAGACAGGATAGCATTTTTCCAATATCTCAGGGGCTGCCCCAAAGAAGAGGCAGTCAAGCTATTCTCCAAAGCAGTTGAAGGCAGGAGAAGAAGCAACAGGTGGAAACTCATCAAGGAGAGAAGCAACCTAGAATTAAAGAGAAACTTTCTAACAGTGAGGACAATTATCCAGTGGAACAGCCTGCCACCAGAAGTTGTGGGTGCTCTGGAGGCTCTTAAGAAGAGACTGGACAGCCACTTCTCTGAAATGATATAGAATAGAATAACAGAGTTGGAAGGGACCTGGGAGGTCTTCTAGTCCAACCCCCTGCCTAGGCAGGAAACCCTACACCCCTTCAGACATATGGTTATCCAACATCTTCTTAAAAATTTCCAGTGTTGGAGCATTCACAATTCCTGGTGGCAAGCAGTTCCCCTGGTTAATTGTTCTGACTGTCAGGAAATTCTTCCTTAATTCCAAGTTGCTTCTCTCCATAATTAGTTTCCACCCGTTGCTTCTTCTCCTGCCCTCCATTGCTTTTGGGGAGAAATAGTTTGACTGCCTGTTCTTTGGGGCAGCCCCTGAGACCCTGATATAGGGTCTTCTTCTTGAGTAGAGAGGCTGGACTAGAAGACCTCCGAGGTCCCTTCCAACTCTTTTATTCAAAGCCCCTGAAGGCCGGGCAAGAAGCAACGCATGGAAATGAAGGAAGAAGAGAAGCAACCTGGAACTAGAGGAGAAAATCCCGAACAGTCAGAACAATTCACCAGTGGAATTCAATTCACCTTCTGGAGCTGTGGGGCTCCATCATTGGAGGTTTTCAAGAAGCGACTGGACAGTCACTTGTCTGAAATGCCATTGGGGTTGGGCTAGAAGACCTCCAAGGTCCCTTTAGACTCTGTTATTCTATTATTCCTGAGAGTAAGAACAGTAAATCAGCGGAACAGCCTTGCCACCAGGAATTGTAGAGGCTCCATCACTGGAGGTTTTCAAGAAGCGACTGGACAGTCCTTGTCTGAAATGCTGTGAACAGTCTCCTGCTTGGGGGGTGGGGGCTGGACTAGAAGACCTCTAAGGTCCCTTTCAGCTCTATTCTGAATGGAATAGTTCCGCTCCACTTACAACCTTTCAGAAAGGCCCCTTAATCCTTCAGAGTTGGATTTAATTACCTGCACAGGTGGCAGAGCCCCCACCTTGATCACTCAACGACTGTGGGGATGCTGGGATGGTCCTAACGGCGCCTCTTCAGCGCCGTCCACCTTTTGAATGGTCATTAAACAGAGCGGACATTAAGCAAGGACGATCTGTAATGCCTGCATGCGCATATGTTCACACGCTCCAGAGAGAGAACTGGTCAGCCTGTACACAGGTAAAGAACCCTGTCCCAGCTTCACAGACACAGGCAGTCCTCCACTTACGACCACAACCGAGCCCAAAATCTACCTTGCTAAGCAAGACCGTCGTTAAGCGAGTTTTGTCCCAATTTCCCGCCACATCTCTTAAGGGAATCCCTGCCCGTTGTGAAGCGAGTGAGACGGTCATTAAGTGAATCTGGCTTCCCCATGGTTGCCAAAGGGGGAAATTGCATAACCTCCTCCCCCACCCAGGGATTCTGCAACTGTTGTAACTATGAGTCAGTGGCCGAGTGCCTGAATTTGGATCACGTGACCACGGGGAAGGCTGCAACGGTCATAAGTGTGAAAAACAGCCGTAAGTCCCTTTTGGGGGGGAAGGGCGTTGTAACTTGGAATGGCCAGTAAACAAATGACATCATGACGAGGCTTCCATTTTCTTCCTGAAGCCTCATTGGGACACACAAGAATGTTTTTAGCATTAGGTAATAAACAGATTAGGATCTATTTATTCCTTTAAAAGGTTTAATGCAGCCACATTTCATATAAGCAGCCCATGGCAGCTCCCAATGAAAAGTCAAAGCACCATAAAAGCCATATTACCCCTATAAAACGAAGCCCATTAAAACATGAAAGGCAAACAAAACCCTGGCACGAAGTCAGACCTCTCATCGGCACTCAGCTCGCCTTATCCCCAGCACTTGGCGTGTGAAGGAAGGGAGGGAGGGAGGGAGGGAGGGAAGGAAGGAAAGGAGGGAGGGAGGGAAGAAAAGAAGGTAGAATGATTGGAATGGAATGGAACGGAATGGAATAGAACGGAATAGAATGGAACAGAACGGAATAGAACGGAATAGAACGGAATGAAATAGAACGGAATAGAACGGAATAGAATGGAATAGAACGGAATAGAACGGAATAGAACAGAACGGAACTGAATAGAACGGAATAGAATGGAACAGAACGGAATAGAATGGAATAGAACGGAACGGAATAGAACGGAATAGAACGGAATAGAATAGAATAGAATCTCTTTATTGGCCAAGTGTGATTGGACAAAGAAGGAATTTGTCTTGGTGAAAATACTCTCAGTGTACATAAAAGAAAAGATACATTCGTAAAGAATCAAGAATCATAATGTACAACACTTAATGCTAGTCATAGGGTACAATCAACAATCAAATCATACTAGGAAACAGTCAAGCGGGAGGGGATGGGTGATAGGGAGTGGTGAGAAGATTAATAGTGATAGTAGTGTAAACTTTGTAAATAGTTGAACAGTATTGAGGGAATTATTTGTTTAGCACAGTGATGGCGTTCGGGGAAAAAACTGTCCTTGTGTCTAGTTGTTCTGGTTTGCAGGGCTCTATAGCGTCATTTTGAGGGAAGGAGTTGAAACAGTTTATGTCCGGGATGTGAGGGGTTTGTATATATTTTCACAACCCTCTTTTGGACTCGTGCAATATACAGGTCCTTGATTGAAGGCAGGTTGGTAGCCATTGTTTTTTTTTCTGCAGTCTTAATTATCCTCTGGTGTCTGTCTGTCCTGTTGGATTGCAGAACCAAACCAGATAGCTATAGAGGTGCAGAAGGAAAGGAGGGAGCGAGGGAAGGAAGGAAGGAAAGGAGGGAGGGAGAGAGGGAGGGAAGGAAGGAAGGAAGGGCCGTGGTGGCGGTTTGGTCAGAATGAAGTATGGCATGCTAACTCATTCCTCACAAACAAGAGTTCGATCCTGACCGGCTCAAGGTTGACTCAGCCTTCCATCCTTCTGAGGTTGGTCAAACGAGGACCCAGTTTGTTGGGGGGCAAGAGGCCGACTCGGTAAAGCGCTTAGAGAGGGGTGTAAAAGCACTACGGAGCAGTATAGAAGTCTATGTGCTAATGCTAAACAAAAATCAGAATTCAAAGGGCAAAATCATTGGAACATTATACCAAAGGTGCTTTTTTTTCAGGAGGCCCCTGGACATTCTTGCTTTTGCTTTTTTTTTTCTTGGAAGACATCTCGCTTCTCATGAAGCCTTCAAAGAAAAAAAAACAAGAAAAGTCCAGTGGCTTCGAAAAAAAAAGCCCCTTTGGGACAACCCTGGTCTGGAGGACGGAGAATCTCAGCCGACCGCTGGACCACAGGGGCTTTTGCTGCTGTCAGTTTGTATATTTGATGGAAGGCGGGGAGTGGGGGGAGGGGAGGCCTGCCAAACCCCAGGGGGCGGAGCTTTCCATGGGGCAGCGGCTGCCATGGAAAAGGATGACTTCCTAGCTGACCCAAAACGGTGGGGGCTAGGAGCACCCCCACTTATCTGACCTGGTAGGACGTCATGTACCCTGCAGGGGTGGGATTCTACCGGTTCGCACCTATTCGCTAGAACCGGTTGTTAACACTCTAAGCAGTTCGGAGAACCGGTTGTTAGAAGAAATTTTTACTGGGCTAATCCTGTAAGGAAGGCAGGAAGGAAACATTCTGGGGTTGCTTACAGAAACTGCCTCTCGGTTGACCTTTATTACATTCTTGGCAGGACTAGACTTTCCGTCTCAGGAACTTCTCTGGAGTTTTTTTTCCCCCTCCTTTGCTGGTCCTTTGCTTGTGTGGAGTGGCCATTCAAAGTTACAATGGCACTGAAAAAAGTGACTTAGGACCATTTTTCACACTTACGACTGTTGCAGCATCCCCAGTCATGAGAGGCCAGGTGAGGAGATGCATGCCTCGATGTGAGTGATATTGAGTTGGCCACGCCCAGCTAATAACATGACCACCAAGCCACGCTCACCACCTAAGCCACGCCCACAGAACTGGTTGTTAAAAAAATTGAATCCCACCCCTGGTACCCTGGTAGGACCCAGAAAGGGATCCTCAGCAGAGGTGGGATTCAAATTTTTTAACAACCAGTTCTGTGGGCGTGGCTTAGGTGGGTGAGGCCATGTGACTGGGTGGGCGTGGCTTCTTTTTCTTTTTTGCAGCACCTCCCCCCATTTTTGGGGCCTTCTGTGCCTCAGGGAAGCCTCCCGGGGGGCGTTTTGGCTCCCAGGAAGCTCCCCTAGGGCCCAGGAAGGCAAAAAATGGAGCACGGGGGTGGGTGGGGTGGGGTGCTGTGCCCTCTCCTCCATTTTTTCCCTTCCTGGGCTCCAGGGAAGCCTCCTGGGCGAAGCAGGAAGACAGCGAGGGGAATCCCAGCTTGGTTGATCCTAGGAACAGCTGATCGTTGGGAGGGGATTTGGGGGCTCTCCCAAACCCGCTGCGAACCCCCCAGCAGCCCACCCCTGCTTGAATTGGCAGCCAATGCAGCTCCCTCAGGAGAGGCAGCCCCCGGGCCCACGTTTCTCTCCCCTTGCTGACCTCTCCCCCTCTTCTGATTTCAGACAGCACTTTGTTTGAGAGCTACACGGAGGGGGAAATCCACCAACTGATCTCCACCCTGATTGAGCGCTACAGCCAATCCATGAACTCGGGAGGACACGAGCTGCCTCTCTTCGCCAAAGCCGGCAACCGGATGAAGCGCGCCAAGGCCCGCCACAAACCCTGCTCCCTCAAGGAGCTGGAGGTGACCATCAGCGAGCTGGGCCTGGGCTACAATTCGGATGAGACAGTCCTCTTCCGCTACTGCAGCGGGACCTGCGAGTCGGCCGTGCGGAACTATGACGTCTCCCTGAAACATGTGCGGAGCATAAGGAAGATCCGCAAGGAGAAGGTGCGAGCTCGTCCGTGCTGCAGGCCGTTGTCGTACGACGACGACGTCTCGTTCTTGGACACGGGGAACCGATACTACACCGTCAATGAGGTGTCAGCCAAGGAATGTGGCTGCGTGTGACCAGGAGGAGGAAACGCCAACGAGAAGGAAGAGAATCTCCATCTCCCTTGGCTGCACCCGTGGGGGTACCAGCCAGGGTGCACCTCCAAGTAGGGAAGCGAAGGAGAGCAGACGAGAGAGAACCGGACGTGGACAACTGCTTGGAAGGTCTACCTTAAGGATGGTGATGGAGGCACAGGGCCAAAGGACTTAACAGCTGAGGAAACAGCATCTTTGGCAAGATACGCCAAGCAGCTGGGGAGCAGAGGTGGCTGTATTTGGGACCTCCCCTAAAAACTTCCACCTTCTGACCAGAAGGATGATGAGGTACTGGACCGAAGGCTGCCCTTTTCAGTCTTGACCAACATGCATTCTCGGCTTCTACAAGAGGAGGGGCTTCCCAGAACTGATGTTGTGTGGTTGGGAAGAAAGAAAAACTAGAGCACTTCACTCGTTCCCAGCTTTCCATGCACGAGAAAGGGGTCTCGCCTCTGGTTTTTGACAGATTGTGTCTGCTGACATCTTGGAGCAACCGCTGAGGGTCTCCACGGGCGAAGCCTGGGAGGTCCTCCATTAAGTGATTCCATTTGGGAACCGAAGCGGGGCCCCAATTCCTGTCTGGCAGGCCAAGAGTTTCTTTAAAAAAAAAAAGACTTGCAGGGAAAGAGGCTAACAGGTTGTGGAATTCTTCCCTTGCGTCATCAAGATGATGATCGTAATGTTATATTAATGTACAGGCACCGTGCAGGACACCAACTTCTTAACGGGGCCTGTTTCAAGCAGGTTTTGTGCACGTTTGCAGAGCTGAATTTAAGAGGCGAAGATCGGTGTGGCGTTCAGACACAAATCGCCCGTTGGGGAATGGCAGAAGGCCCCGGGTTCAATCTTTGAGGCCTGCTGCGAGGGAGATACTCCTGCCAAACATCCCGCATTAAGACGAGGCCAGTTGAGTGGGCTTAACACGAGGCAGCTGTTCCAAAAAGCCCTAGGGTGCAGATAGATCCTGAGGACCAGTAACTTAGTTTGCTTTTAGGGGGTGTAGACTAAAGAGGACTGGCGTTTCGGGATCCCAGAGGGTATGGATGATTAGGGGAAGTCTGTTTCCTGGTTGCCTTGCCTACCCTTGGGGAGGGAACCCAACCCTTCAGCCATGGATGTTCTGTGTTCAAGAGTGAGGCTCTCACTGCCTCTTCTCAGGAGCTGCTGCTATTAATGCAAGTGACTCCTTCTCCATCGCTGAGCTGAAAGTCATAGAGCAAAGAGCTGGATGGGACCTCTGAGGTCATCAAGTCCACTCACCGGAGATTATCGGGTCTCTGAAAAGCTCCAGGGAATACGCTAAATCTAAATCCATACAATCTAATCGGGTGTTTCTCAACCATGGGGGCCTTGAAGGTGAGTGGCCACCTGGCCTGGCTGGGGAATTCTGGGAGTTGAAGTCCACCCATCTTCAAGGGCCCATTTAATCCATATTTGCATCCTTGAAATTTAACCCCGCTCATTCTACCCTCACCTTTTGAGAGCCTCTGAGAAGTCCGGATCCTTTGCATTCTGGCAGCCCTTCGGAGACCCCCCCCCCGTGCCCCCCCTCAACCTTCTTTGCAAGCCCAACCCCTCCCCCACATCTTTCCCCCATCCTCACAAGACCCTTGGATTGAAGACCAATCCTCCCAACATTTCAGTATAATAGCCCTTCCCTTCCTTTCCCATTTATCAAGATAATGAGATTCAGCATCCTCATCGCCATCATCCCTTTCCCACCTAACCTCAGATGAGGAAATCACGCTCACGTTAACACACCGTCAGGACCGGCCAAAGAAATTACAGGCGGGATAGACGGAGAGTAAAGGGAAGGAACGTAGAGAGGTCTGATTTCGCCTGATCCTAATCCCCATCCCTTTTGTCCTCTCCTCGCTTCCTCTTTCTCCCATGGTGCGGGCACGGCAGCCATCTTGACTTTTTTCACTGCCCCCTTTCACAAACGTGAATGATGAATGAAGCCCCTCCCCCATTGGGGGGGGTGCAAGATGGTGGGGGCACGAAAGAGGGGCTCTCGGATTTAGGTCCTGCTAGGCGCAAGGAAGGAAGGACGGGCCCCTGGGGTCTCCAGCTATGTCCATGACTTTCTGCCACAGAGGTGGCGTCCTTCTGGAACCCAGAACCCATGTTGCCAAGACTCCCCTCCCCCTCCCAGGGCTCTGACAGGGTTTCTCGGGCAATCGGGGATGGCAATGCCAGTCACCTTTGCCTCTCTGGCAGTTTGCGAGCCAGGGGGGGAAAAAGCATCCCATTGTGAATGGATTCCACCAGTCCTGGACCTCAGAGGGTTTGGGTCCGGAAGTCCATGAGGACCAGCCTCTTGGAATAGAGAGGGGCCCATTTGCCCCACTGTCCCCACTGAGGTCAGGGGGTTGCTCTCCAATCCTTCTGTGGAGCACCTTCTTAGCCAAGGAAGAGGATTTGGGGGGGGGGGGTTTCTTCAGGAGTCCCCGGGCCCGTTTCTTCCCCTGTGGATTAACGGGCTGAGAAATGCTTCCCTGGGGACATTGGGTGCTGCCTGGGTGTGCGAAGCAGTGGACACTCCTGATTGTGTCATCGTGGGTGTGTTGGTACACCGGGACTGGGCCCAAGGCTCTGACACTCCCTGCCTGTGGGTGACTGCGTCAGCTGCATTGGAGGGGAGGGGAGACCCGCTTTCCTCCCTGTGGGCGGGATCTTGGTGTGCTGCCTACCTGGATCCCTCACCTGGATTTCTTGGATAGAGAGAATCAACCCATCCAGTCCTGGGGCTTCCCTTTTGAAATCATGCCATCTCTCTCTCTCTCTCTCTCTCTCTCTCTCTCTCTCTCTCTCTCTCTCATCTCTGTCT
>NW_020717517.1:0-14018 GCF_900518725.1 Notechis scutatus | reverse complement strand
AGAAAGAGAGGGAGAATGTGAGAGAGAGGAAGAGAGGGGAGAGAGAATGAGAGAATCACACAGAGAGAAGGAGAGTGGGGAAAGAGAGAAAGAGAGGGAGAATGTGAGAGAGAGGAGAGAGAGAAAGAGAGAGAGAATGAGAGAGAGAGGAAGAGAGAGAGGAGAGAGAGAGAATGAGAGAATCACAGAGAGAGAAGGAGAGTGGGGAAAGAGAGAGAAAGAAAGAGAGAGAGAATGAGAGTGATTGAGAAAGAGAGAGAGGAGAGAGAGAAAGAGAGAGGGGGAAGAGAGAGAGAGAAAGAGAGAGAGAGAGAGAGAGAGAGAGAGAGAGAGAGAATGAAAGAGAGATTCTTTTAGGATATGCCTTGGTGCAATGCCACACCGGTAACAACACGCACGGAGGTCAGAAAAGTCAAGATGGTGGCTTCCAACCAGGGCGTCACAACCTTTTTATACATATGTTGCACAATGGCGGCTGCCTCAGTGTTTGTATGGAAACCTCTCCTTCCTCCCCCAAGCAATCCGACTATTGCTCTTTCCAAACTGATCCCAGTGCACCTCCAATTCATCAAACACGGAGGTGGCTTTTGTGTGTGTGGTGTGTGTGTGTGTGTGCGTGTAGTGCTTTTGGCAAATTTGCTGGTGCTGTGTATGTGGTGTTTTTTTTTGTTTGTCTGCCTTTTTTTTGGGGAAAACACCGAACGGAAAATTGTGCAAGAGCACATCCTTCGAAACAAACAAAGAAACAAACAAACACCAATTTTTTTTTTTTTTAGCCAGGCAGATAATCCTGTGTGAAATATTAGAAATAACAGACCCCAAAACAGGGAGGCTCTTGTGAAACCGAATACCGAAATTTTGGGGGAGGATATTGAGAAGGGAAGGGAGGGTGGGTTGGTTGGAAAGATCTCTGTGTGTGCGCGGTTGCTGTGACAAATTGCACTAGGCTGGGAATCCACTGTGCAAGCTAGAATAAAATATGTGCCAGCATCTCACAATCGTCACGTTAGATCCAATTCCTTCTTTGGGATAATATTAATTTCCTAACCGTGAAGGACCTTTGAGTTGATGCGATGGCTCCAGACGGCGGGGAGCGCTCCAGGAGAGACCAGAATATATTTTGTGCATCTCCTGCACAAAAGGGAACGCGGGAAAGATATATATATATTTCCCTTATAAGGCTGGAGAGCTTATCGATATTTTTTTTTCCCGCCCACAATTTTAGATTAGAGTAGCACGATCCCCGTGCTTCGCTACGAAATTATGTGGTCAGGCTTAGTTTTGGGAGAGGAAAATAAGGGGGGGTGGAATTTTGCCTCTGCCCACCAGCATCCATCAGCATTCATCTGGCTAGTGTCCTGTCAGTGTGTGAGAGAATAGAGGGCTCTTTGGAAACTGAAATGGTATTTGCTGTGTGAACCAGAAGGAGACAGCAAGTAGCCTGGGCATGGCTTAGCTCAACTGTTCTGTACTAAAGCTGCTTGCCGCTGTGAAACTGAAACTGAACCTGAACTTCCTCTCCTCTGCTTGTGTTTTGCATTTGAAAGAGATTTCTTTTCAGGTGGGGTGGGGGATTAGAACTCCTTAGCATCAGAGCGTGTTAATAATCATAATAATATAGGAAATACTCTAAATGCTCTGAGGGTCATTTCAAAAAATCCTTTCTTAATGAGCCCCTAGAAGCCAAGAGGAACCTACAGGCAAAATGTCAAGTTTGTAGGCTTTACGGTTCTGGAGATTTTGTGATGATGCGTGAGGGGCCTTTCACTTTTATATATATAGATTAGAGTTGGGAGGGACCTTGTAAGCCATCTAGTCGAGGGGTCACCAACCTTTTGGACCTCAGGGACAACCAAACTCATAATTTTAAATCCCGCAGACCAAAGACCCTGGGAAAATCCCCCCAAAAAAAGTCTGCAGGAAAATCCCCCACCCCGTTTTCCTACCGATTGATTGTTCTTTATTTGGGATCACAGGATACCGTCTCCAGCTCCATTCTCAGTGGGAGAGAGAGAGAGAGAGAGAGACTTTTGGCTTCATGCAAGGAAAGCAGCAGAAGCTGCAGAAGTCTTTCTTTCTCTCCCCCAAACTTCGCCAGAATGGCGCAGCCTCTTGGAGCAGGAGGCCTTGCAGCATCCCAAAGACTCATTTCTGGTGGAGTTTGGGGGAGAGAAAGAAAGACTTTTGCTGCTTTCCTTGCGTGCAGCCAAAGCAGAAGAAGAAAGAAGCGGAAAGAAGCAGCCCGGTGGCCAGGCGAGACGCGTGGGGGGAGTGGGGCAAGTTCTCCCCCTCCGCCCTTTCCCCCCTCCCCTCACTACCTTGTGTTGTTCGCAATGCAAGCGACGCAAGCCTTGTGCTCCCCCGGGCCATGTGGGTGGGGCAGCCTTGTGTTCCCGCGCAGCCTGGATTAATTGCTTTGGGGGGGGGGGGACATTTCTCTGTGGAGCACCAACATTTTCTCACGGACCACCAGTAGCCCCTGGCCCACTGGTTGGCGACCACTAATCTAGTCCAACCCCCCTCCCAGCAGCCCAAGCAGTTTACTAATTTACAGCTAATTAATTTACTAATTAACAATTTGCTAATCTCTAAATTGAAGAGATGGCTGATTCGATTCAAGTTTTTAAAAAGTTTGGGAGGGGGTGGGGTTTTTGTTTTGTTTTTTTGGCCAAAAGTTTGTTGATGTTCAGAAATACAGGCAGTCCTTGATTTGTTTAGTGACCGTTCGAAGTGATCACGGCGCTGGGAAAAAAAATGACAATTTTTCACACTCAACGACCGTTGACGCATCTCCACAGCCATGTGATCAAAATTTGGAGGCTCGGCCACTGACTCGTATTGATAACGGCTGCAGTGTGATTCTCCTTTTGGCATCCTTCTGATAAGTCCATAGGAGAAGCCAGGTTCACTTCAATGGTTTCAACTGTAGCGATTAACACTTAACAACGGTGGCCCAAAGGGGTCATAAAATGGGGCAGAATGCATGGAGCAATTCTCTTGATCACCGACAGAACCCGACTTCGCTTCTCAAGCAGGTTTTTGGCACCTGCTTGTCAGTTGCTTGTGGGAACTTTTTCCAGAGCCGTTCTAACTCCGAGCAGTCACTAAAGAATGGTTGTAAAGTTGAGGACGGACAATATAGTTCCATCTAAAAAGACAAATAGAAATAAATATTCCTTCCTCGTTGTGCCAAGGTTGTGCTGAGGCTGAAAAGCCTGGGAGGAACTGAGTAAACCCACCAGGCCACACACAATTGAGATGGAGGGCAGCTTGCTTTCTATAAATCTTCAGTAAAGCCACACCTGTGTCCAGTTTTGGTCACCACGTTACAAAAAAAAAAAAACAACGTTGAGACTTTGGAAAAAGTGCAGAGAAGAGCAACTAAGATGATCGAACGCCTAGAGAGTAAAACCTATGAAGAATGTTTGCAGGATTTGGGTAATCTAGAGAAAAGAAGAAGAATTAGGGGCAAGATGATAGCAAAATTCTAGTATTTGAGGGGCTACTAAAAAGAAAAGGGGGTCAAATTATACTTCAAAGCACCTGAAGGCAGGAGGAGAAACAATGGATGGAAACTAATCCAGGAGAGAAGCAACCTGAAATTAAGAAGAAACGTCCTAATAGTGAGGACAATTAACTAGTGGAACTCCTTGCCACCAGAAGTTGTGGGTGTATGACCATTTGGAGGCTTTTATGAAGAGACTGGGCAGCCACTTGTCTAGAATGGCGTAGGATCTTCCTGCTTGAGCAGGGGGCTGGACTAGAAGACCTCCACGGTCCCTTCCAGCTCCGTTATTCAGAGTCTGTATTCCCGCGGGTCGGTGGAAGCGATGAGAGACTGAGAGAGGGATGTAAAATAAGACGGGATGGTTGGCCAATCCATCTTCTGTCTGCCTCCTTCCTCCCGCTAGCAGGAGCCCAGAGTTGCTATGAATAATCCTGTCAAGGAGATTTAATGCCAGCTTAAAGCACTGGGTAGCCTTCCCCCACCCTTTCTCCCCTGCCCTTCCCGGGGATTCGAACGGCAGCTGCGGGATGCAAAGGCCACCCATTAAGAACTACACCCGTCTGTAAACTCGCATTTTGCTCCAAAATACGAGGGGGGGGGGGGAGGGGGGGGGGGGGGGGGGGGAGGGGGAGCCCTCCTGCCTTTCCTTTCCTGCCCCCCCCCCCCCCCAAGCCTTTGGTTGCTTCTGCTGGGATGAACCATCGACCAGGCCAGCGAAGTTTGAAAAATTCATTTTGATTGGCAGCTGGGCATGGAAAATTTCATCAGGCAAAAGAGCACGCAGACCCCGAATTTGGAAAAAGATGCGACTGGCTGGAGGGGTTTTGTGTGGTGTGTGTGTGTGTGTGTGTGTGTGTGTGTGTGTGTGTGTGCGTGTGTGTGTCTTAAAGGCTCTCACAAATTGGCTGGCCGTTTTTTTGCAAACCGAGGCCGGAGACAGTGCGTGACATTTCCTGGTTCTTGGAATTGGTCGCTGGAATCTTCCAGGACGGAAACGGATTCCGATTCTCCACCCAAGCCAAGAATTTGGAATAATCTGCGGGAGAGCGAACTCAGAAAGATGGGTTCGCACCCGTCTGTGGCCAAGCCTAGTTATTGGGTCTGGAACTTAAGGCTTGGAATAACTTTATTGTCACTGTGAATGTACGTTAAAATGAAATTTTGTTGCCTACAGCTCTCAAAGGGTCACCCCCTCCAATATTCACTACATCAACATGACAAAATAAATTAATACAAAATTATGCATTTACCCACGTATAGGATATGACATGGAGAAGCAACAAAGTCTAATTCGGATGTACAAGGTGAGAAAAACGAATCTTGCACATTTCCCAGATGGATGGCATAGGGGAGCAAAGCCGTTACAGAACCTGGTAGTCCTGCTAGAAATACTTCGAAACTTCCTCCCAGAGGGGAGCAACTGAAACAGACCGTGGAGTGGGGTGTGTGGGGTCTCTAACAATGGTTTGAGCTCTAAGCGCATAGCACTTATAAGCAGCATCCTGGATAACGGGAAGCGAACTTCCTATGATCTCCACTGTCCTCACCACTCTCTGTAGGGACTTTCTATCTGAGGCGCTGTGGCCACCAAACCAAACAGGGATGCCGTTTGCTCTCAGTCGTGCCTCTGTAAAAAAAAAAATGGTCAGGACAGGAGGAGAAAGAGGTGCTCTCCTCATCTGACATAGGAAATGCAGGCGCCGGTTTGCACGGTTTGCACGCTTCCCTAAGGATGACGTGTGGAGAGACCA
The DNA here is from genome assembly GCF_900518725.1 of Notechis scutatus. Next base: position 8,759 of record NW_020717517.1, on the reverse strand, counting down.
GTTCAAAGGGTTAGTTATCTGCACCCCCAACTAGTTCATACTCTTGTCCACCTCCACAGCTGCATCCTTGATACTGAATGGAGTATGACCTCTTTCTAAAACGATATTCTTGGTTTTATTAATATTTAGAACCAGGTTACTTTTATTGCACCAGTCCACCAGAGCCTTCCCTTCTTCTCTTCCCCTTTTCACGCCTAGAAAGATTTCCCACCTCTTCTTCGTTGTGGCAGCCCCTCAAATACTGGAATACTGCTATCATGTCCCCCCCCCCAGTCCCTCTTTTCTCTAGACTGGCCAAACCCAAATCCTGCAGCTGTTCTTTGTATGTTTTAGCCTCCAGGTCTTCAATCATCTTAGTTGCTTTTCTCTGCACTTTTTCCAAAGTCTCAACATCTTTTTTTTTGTGATGTGGTGACCAAAAACTGGATGCAGAATATTCCAAGTGTGGCCTTACTAAGGCTTTACAAAGCAGCGCTAAGACTTCATGTGATTTTGATTCTAGGCTTCTGTTTATACAACCAAGGATTGTATTTACTTGTTTGGCAGCTGCCACAGACGGCTGGCAGATGTTCAAGGGATCGTCCACTAGGATTCCAAGGTCCCTCTCCCAGTTTTTCAGCCTTTTCTCGAGTGGGATTAGGTTGGTTAACTGCTGACCCTCCAAAGTATCTTTGCTTTAATAATAGAGAGGAAATGTTGATTTCCTGTGAAGGGCTGAGCTGGAATCGGTCCATGGTGGATCTTTCTTTCTTTTTTTCTTTCTTTCTTGAAAGATAAGATAAAAGCACCAGATGCTGAAATAATAATAATAATAATAAAAAAGGGAAATGAGGGAGAACGAGGGTGTGTGTGTGTCACCGGTCCTTCCAGATCCCCATTTGCTCAGCCTGTTTCAGGGGCTGAATTTGCTCACTGAAGATCAGGTTTCCTTTGAGTCATAATGCTTCAACTTGATGATTCTCACCTTTAGGAAATTCCTCCTTTGTTCCGGGTTGAATCTCTCCTTGATCAGTTTCCATCCATTATTATTCCTCGTCTTGCCCTTCCGGTGCTTTGGAGAATAGCTTGACCCCCTCTTCTTTTGGGGCAGCCCCTCAAATACTGGAATACTGCTATCATGTCACCCGGTTGTTACGTTTCTGCTCAGTTTGGAGAACTGGCAAATTGCGACCCTGACTGGCCCCGTCCCTGTCTACCTTCCCCCTTCCCAGTCAGTCCTTATCATGCGTGTCTGACATTGCGCCACATTGCTGACGGTATTCTCTCTTTTTTTTTTCTTCCGACGGTCAGCTGTGCTGGGTGTCAGCTTTGAAATTCAGCTGCCAAATTTATTGGGCGTGGAGGAATTGAAAAGTTCAAGGTTATTCTGCATGCCGCATTAAGAAATTCCAGTTGCAGTTAATGGGTTCTCGTGATTTGTGAAGTGTAGAAGTGGGAGGAGAGAAGGTGGATTCTGTGCAACACACGAAAATACTTTCACTTTGGGAAATTGCCTTTGACATGCCAGATCTGTTTCTAAATAAATCAATTGGAGAGAAAATGTCTCAGAGTGATTGATATCATGGATACTTTCTGGATGCCTTACACTGGGATCCCCCCTCACTGTCTTACTCGAAGCTTCCTGAGAGCAAAAATGCCCCCCAGGAGGTTTCCCTGAGGCCCAGGAGGACAAAAAAATGGAGCGGAGGTGGGTGGAGGTGCTGCAAAAAAAGAAGAAGCCACGTCCCCTCAGTCACATGGCCATGCTCACCTAGCCACGCCCACAGAACGGTAGTAAAAATATTTGCATCCCACCCCTGCCCGTAGGTCAGCTTGGGCAGGGGGTTGGATGAGATGACCTACAAGGTCCCTTCCAACTCTGCTCACCTGTATCTGCATCTTCTGGACATTTACAGGATGCAGAACAATAGGGTTGGAAAGGATCTTGGAGGTCTTCTAGTCCAGCCCTTTGCTCCGGCAGGAGAACTTATAGCATCCCAGACAGATAGTTGTCCGATTTCTTATTTAAAAACCTCCAGTGATGGAGCACCCATTATTCCTTGTCTGGCCCTTGGATGCTTTAAAAATAAAAATAAAATTGGAACAATATTGAAATATTGATTAAAGGCCTGGAGTCGCTCCTATAACAGATTTTAACAGATGAACAGAGTCGGAAGGGACCTTGGAGGTCATCTAGTCCAACCCCACCCACCCACCCAAGCAGGAGACCCTACGCCATTTCTGACAGAGGACAGTCCAGGCTCTTCTTGGAAGCCTTCAGGGATGAAGCTCCCACAACTTGACTTGCAACCGTTCATTTTGTGACTGTCCCAAGTTAAAAATCCACCGGGAAAAAAAAAGTGGTTTTATAATTGTTGCAGCATCTCCATGGTGACCTGGTCAAAATTTGCATGTTCAGCAACTGGCTCCTAGTTATGACGGTGATGCTATCCCGGGGTTTTGTGACCACCTGACAAGCAAAGTCGATGGGAAAGCCAGATTTGCTTAACAACCGTGTTACTTACCTATCGTCTGTAGCAACTCGCTTAATATCCGGGGCAGGAAAAGTCACAAACTAGAGCAAAACTCCCTTCGCCGTGATCTCGCTTAGTGAGCGAACCTTAGGGGCTCGTCGTAAGCCGAGGACTCCCCTCTGTCTCCAGCCAAAGAAAGGGGAAGCTGGACTAAAGGAAACTCACATCTATTCCAAAGAGGTTTTCTTCCTGGGATTTGAAGAAGAGGGAAGCCGAAAGGCAGAGTGTTGAAAAGCAACGGAGGAGGGCTGAGATGGACAAACTTACAACAGAACTAAAAGGCGAGGAGGGATCAGAATACTATGCAGTATGAGATAAATGGTGGATAGAGCATAGGAATAAGGATTAATGTATAGAAATAAATGTAAATATATGCAATATCGATGAAACGATACTGTTAACAATGTAAATAGAGATGTGTAATTTTGAAAATAAAGAAAGAAAGAAAAGCGACAGACAAATCCCAATATCTTGTGGCCCACCAGTGGTCAGCAAAGCTGGCAGCAGATTCGGATAGTGAGGAAGTTGGGGACAGTCCTGGAGTCAGGACTGAGGGCTCTGCATCGGAGGCAGAGAATGAGGCCACAGGGCTGTCTGACAGTTATCAGCTGCCTTCGGAGTCGGACATCAGTGAGGCAGAAGAACAGCTGGAGCCTGTTCCCAACGTGCACATGCACAGAGCTGCCAGATGAAGGGAACAGTTAAGGAATAAGGGTCGACTCGGGAGTAAAGCCACAGGTAGACAGTGAATGGCCCCTCCCATAGGGAATAAAAGAGGAGCAAAAGGGGAGTGGGGTTTGGCAGGAGACAATGAGTTCAATTCATGAGGGTGAAGATCTGTTCCTGACTTTTTGCCAAGTAATTACTGCTACAGTGTGGCATTTGAAAGATATCGGCCTGGCAACTCTCCAAGCCTGATAAAAGTTGGTGGGGTTGTAAATCACTCTTGAAAGATTGTTTGCCGGGACTTTGCTGCATGTGAACGAGAGGAATTCGCATTAGCCAAATAAAAAGGGGTTTTGTCGGGTTGAGGGGTCTGCTTTGTGATTTGGTGAAGCCCAAGTCAGAACACATCACTCCAGTCATTTGATTTATCTCTTCAGTTATTTTTTATATAAAAGAAAACAGAAAGTACAGAAAGTACAGAAAATACATCTCGCCAGAGACAGGCATAAAATACAATGCAACTCAGCCAATTCAGTATTATCCTAACATTTGTACAAGGGCTATTATTTATATGTGGGTGTGCATACACACTCCTCTCCCATCACTTCTCGAAGATAAACAGAAACAGAACAGGGTGAACTCACCATCTAAGAATACAACCAGTAACTACTTCCAAAGAATCATTTGTAAAGAGAAACAGGGAATGCTTGAAATGAAATTGTTTTAACGTTGTCCATCTCCTCCTCTGTGATTAAAAGTTTTGCAAGAGAGAAAATTTTGCAATTCAAAAGGCAGGATTCCTTTTTGCTGAAGTCACAAAAACAATTCAGGCTTAGGGCAGACAAGCACATTTTACAAACTACCTTTTCTTAACGTGTGTGTGTGTGTGTGTGTGTGTGTGTGTTTTCCTTTCTTTTCGGTCCCAGGTCAACTCCAGCAAGTATGAAACGAAAAGAATTTATTTAACTACGGTTAACTCTTTGCAACAACAACAACAACAACAAAACCAACCCTGTAAAACAGAATCTGGTTGAATATTATCCTTATTGGAATCCTCTTAAAAGGAAAAAAAACGTTCAAAGCTCAGCTGAAATTCTATTTTCCAGTGTTTCCAAATGGACTTAAAAGAACAAAATAAGGCCCCCTCAGGTTGCATTCAGGACTGCAACATTTTCAATTTGTGATTCAACATTTTGCACAATAAAGGCAGGAGGTGGGTTGATACCGGTTCGCCCCGGTTCACATGAACCGGTAGCTAATTGGATCATTTTTAATTACTGGTTCGGTGAACCGGTAAATCCCGCTCCTGGACGGCCTCGCCCACCCTGCCCCTCCCCTCCCAGGAGTCCCCACGGGGCCCATTTTGGAGGCACGGAGGCTCGGGAAGGGCAAAACATGGGCCTCCTGGAGGCTCTAGAAGGCCGGAAGTGGGCCCGTTTCCGGCCTCCAGAGGGCCTCTGGAGCCTGGGGAGGCCATTTTCGCCCTCCCAGAGGTTCACAGAAAGCCTCTGGAGCCCAGGGAGGATGGAAACAGCCCCCCCTCCCGCTGTGGTGCAGGAGGCCAACTAGGCCACACCCACTATGGCCACACCCACCCAGCAACTGGGCAGAGAACCAGTTGCTAAATTTTTTGAGGCCTAGCCCAGAATAAAGACAAATACAGAGTTTAAAAGAGAACTGTTGAGAGAATCGTGAAAAGGAAGCCGAGAAGAGTTTCCTTTTGCTGTGGGGCTAATAAGCACATAAATTTTTTTTGCGGGGAGGAACCCTATAACTTTCCATTTATTGCTTTGTCCACCGTAGTAAAATAAATTCGATAATTTGCCAATTTTCAGAGGCTCGTTTAAGGGGCATCGCCTTCTTCCTGCAGCCGTTTCCTGAAAAGAGACAGGAAAAATGCATGATTATTAACTGCACCCCTGAACGCATCTTTTCAGACCCGGGTGGTCCCAAGAGGAGCGTGGCAAGGAAACCGGGGTGCTGATTTTTAACCCACCAACTTACCAAGGAATTTAAATTCCCTCTTCTGTGCAGGTAATCCACAACTTATGACCACAGTGGAATCCAACGTTTATGTCCTTGAGTGAGAAATTGGTTGCCCCGCTTTATGACCTTTTGTTGTGGTTCGCCGGCAGCAGGTGCGGATGGCTGAGGTCTCGGAGAGCGAGGACTCAGATGAGGGGCCTGCGTGGGATGCAGGGATGGGGCCAGGACCATCAGGGGGTGGAGTGCTGCCTTCGGAGACGGTGGAGGCTGGCAGCAGTGAGGAAGAGGATCCCGAGGAGCCTGTGCCCAGTGCGTGTGCGCGCAGGGCTGCTCGAAGGACAGAGCAGCTGCAGCAGCACGGGCGACTCGGGAGTAAGGCTGCAAGGGGATGGCCCCTCCCTTAAGGGATAAAAACCAGACTGAGAGACCGGGTGTCATGCTCCTGGTGGAGACTGACTCTGAGGAAGAGGAGGAATAGCTGACAGGGAGTGGAAGTGTGGCTCCAGAGGTTGTGGAGGAGGCTGGGGAAGGGCAGAGGCCGGCTGAGCAGTCAGAGGAAGACCTAGGCCTATCCCGTATCCATCCTAGGGCACACAGGGAGGAGAGGATAAGGGAGAGAGATGTGGTCTACTCAGGAGGAGAGGGCCTTGATCCTCTATATCGGCTGCAGATGTGACAACTGAATAAGAGAACGGACATGCGTATTGGCAAATGCTGGAAACAAAGCATGGAAATATCTCTAGTTTATGGTTCCTCTCTGAGTTTGGCGTCCTTCCCAGCGTGTGTCCTGATATCTGTGGACATCCTCCAGCACTTATCTTGCCTGGTTTGTGTTGCTTTTCCCCTTCTTCTTGTAACTGTTTGTGTGGGAGTTTTTTTGTCTTCCGTCAAAGATATTCGGAGCTTGAAAACAAACTGAAGGAATAAAAGGGGCTTCACCTGTTTTCTGTGACTGTGTTTGTTTTGTATCCCACCCTGGGTTATCACACCGGGATTCTTTGCAAAGAAGTTCTTGCACTCAAGCCTTGTGGATGTTTGGACTCTCTTGGTTGGTGTTTGGAGACTCTTTGTGTTTGAAATATTTCTTAGTAACTTCATCTAGTGTTCTTGGCAGCCTTGCATCACCTTGGCAAGGCTCGTTCTTATCAGAGACAATTCGTTTGAAACAGCCTTTTAACCGAGAAGGAACGGAATTCGTAAAGAATCATTAAAAGGTTTTGCTTTTTATCTTTGTTTGGTGTTTGTTTACTTGGAACACAGTTTGGGTCAGAACACCTTTTTTGCCACTGTTGTTAAGTGAATCACTGCAAGTTATGAAGTTAGTAACCTGGTTGTTAAGTGAATCTAGTTTCCCTCATCGACTATGGGGCTCGCATGACTCCTCCAGGATGTTGTGACCATCATAAATATGAGTCCGTGGTCAACGTGCCCAAATCTGGATCACGCAATATGGGGGTACAGCAAATGGTCGTAAGGGTGAAAACCAATTGTAAGCCCCCCCTTTTTTCAGTGCCGTTTTAACTTCGAATATTCACTAAGTGAACTGTTGTAAGTCGAGGACTACCTCTAGTAGAGGATGTTTGTAGGTCGGGGGGGGGGGGGGGGTGTTGAATTGTGGACTCCTTGGTGTTCTATCTCAGCTTGGTCCAGACATCTCAGGACCCAACTAGGTGACATCATCAGTGCAGGATGATGTTCAATTCAATTTCCATTTATTGCAGTTTATTATAGACCAGAGACCAGAACAAATAAAAACACTCCATGAACATCCAATTAAAAATTCTAGAAAAAAATAATAAATAAGAGATAAAAATTATGTTAAAATGCAGTCTGTGAATTACACACAGCCTGTAATCTTCTCCATTGTCCCCATCACTCTCTGTAGGGACTTTCTATCTGAGGCAGTGCAGCCACCAAACCAAACTGGGATGCAGTTTGTTAAAACACTCTCAATTCTGTTTTTGTAAAATGTGGCCAGGACAAAAGGGAGAAAGATGTGCTCTCCTCATCCAATTCAGGAAGTACTACTACCCAGAATCTAGCCACCTGTGATGACGTTCATCGCACTGATGTTGATACCCAGTCGGGTCATGAGATGTCTGCAAATCCACCACTGAGCTCAGAGACCATTAAAGACACCACAGATTTGCTTTGGTTCCAGTTTGCCAATGGAAAAGAATCGATTCAGTTCTGGATGCAAATCCGTCGGTTAGTCCTGCAAACAAACTGGGTTTGCCTTGGTTCCTTAATGGCGGTAGATGGTGGCTAAGCAAGGCTCAGAAAGACGGGGGTGGGCTGGAGATAGATTTCTCCAGGCGTGGGGAACAGCTTTCCCAGGGCTGGAGATAGATTTCTCCAGGCGTGGGGAACAGCTTTCCCAGGGATGGAAACAAAGATGGTCTTCAGCAGGTTCTGACCAGTTCTGGGGAACCGGTAGCGGAAATTTTGAGGAGTTGGGAGAACCGGCCAATGCCACCTCTGACCGGAGATTTTACAGTCTCCTTCCCCTGCCACGCCCACCAAGCCACGCCAACAGAACCGGTAGTAAAAAAATTGGAATCCCACCACTGGATAGAGGGCTCCTCAGATTCACTCAAGCAACCCCCATCAGAGAGCTGGTAGAAACCATCTACAGTTTAGGGGCCTGGAAAATTCTTTCTCGCTCAGATCTTGGGTGCTTTGGGCTGATTGGCAACCACTAAGAGGCTAACAGAGGTGGAAGGGACCTTGTAGGTCATCTAGTTCAACCCCTCGAGCAAGCAGGAGACCTTCCTTCACCATTTCTGTCCAATCTCTTCTTGAAAGCCTCCCCCAGGGATGAAGCTCCCACAACTTCTCTTCCATGGATTGATTGTTCTCCCCGTCAGAAAATTTCTCCTTATTTCTCAGGTTGAACCTCTCCTGGATCAGTTTCCATCCATTCTTCCTTGTCTGGCCTTCAGGAGCTTTGGAAAACAGCCCCTTTCTCTTCTCTGGGGCAGCCCCTCCCTCAACTATTGGAAGATGCTCTCCTGTTTCCCCTGGTCCTTCTCTTCCCTAGACCAGCCAGGCCCAGATCCTGCAACCGTCCATCGTGTGTTTGAGCCTCTTTGTTGCTCTTCTCTGCACTCTTTCCAGGTGCTTTGGGCTGATTGGCAACCACTGAAGGCCTAACACGCCTTCTCCAACCAAGATGCACGGGGGATACACGCCCACCAAGCTTCGCTGAGGGCGCCAGGTTGGGCACGCAGAGGAGGAGGACTCTGGTTCACAGCACCTGCCATCAGCTCTAGCCAAAGAAAAGGGAGATCCATTTTGGTTTCCCAGGGCTGCTAGTGACATCTAGTGGTCGAAGCAGGTAGTCTCTTCTCTTTCTCTAAAGCTGTGTAGCTGGAAGGGACCTTGGAGGTCTTCTAGTCCAGCCCGCTGCTCAAGCAGCAGACCTTATACTATTTCAGACAAGTGGCTGCCTAGTCCTCTTTTTAAAAAACCTGAAGCATCCACAACTTCTGGTGGCAGGCTGTTCCCCTGGTTAATTGTTCTAACTCTCAGGAAATGGCTTCTTTCATTCTAAGTTGCTTCTCTCCACGATTAGTTTCTACTCATTGCTTCTTC
>NW_020717516.1:44820-58669 GCF_900518725.1 Notechis scutatus | reverse complement strand
TGGGTGCGATTCTGGTCATAAAAATGGAGCGACATTTGTTCAATGCATGTTTCACTTAGCAACGGAAATGTTGGGTGCGATTCTGGTCATAAAAATGGAGCGACATTTGTTCAATGCACATTTCACTTAGCAACGGAAATGTTGGGTGTGATTCTGGTCATAAAAATGGAGCAACATTTGTTCAATGCACGTTTCACTTAGCAACGGAAATGTTGGGTGTGATTCTGGTCGTAACAATGGAGCAACATTCGTTCAACGCACACTTCACTTAGCAACGGAAATGTTGGGTGCGATTCTGGTCGTAACAATGGAGCAACATTCGTTCAACGCACACTTCACTTAGCAACGGAAATGTTGGGTGTGATTGGGGTCGTAAAAATGGAGAGACATTTGTTCAATGCACGCTTCACTTAGCAACGGAAATGTTGGGTGCGATTCTGGTCGTAAAAATGGAGCAGCATTCATTCAACGCACGCTTCACTTAGCAACGGAAATGTTGGGTGTGATTCTGGTCATAAAAATGGAGCGACATTTGTTCAATGCATGTTTCACTTAGCAATGGAAATGTTGGGTGCGATTCTGGTCGTAAAAATGGAGAGACATTTGTTCAATGCACATTTCATTTAGCAACGGAAATGTTGGGTGTGATTCTGGTCGTAAAAATGGAGCGACATTTGTTCAATGCACGTTTCACTTAGCAACGGAAATGTTGGGTGCGATTCTGGTCCTAAAAATGGAGCGACATTCGTTCAACCCCACGCTTCACTTAGCGGCGGAAATGTTGGCTGCGATTCTGGTCGTAAAAATGGAGTGGCATTCGTTCAACGCACGCTTCACTTAGCAACGGAATGCAGGTCGTAAAAATGGAGCGACATTCGTTCAACACACGTTTCAGTTAGCAACGGGAATTTTGGATGTGATTCTGGTCGTAAAAATGGAGCGGCATTCATTCAACGCACGTTTCGCTTAGCAACGGAAATTTTGGGTGCGATTCTGGTCGTTAAGTTGAGGACTACCTGTCAGAAGCGCCAGTCCCTGCTAATTCACCTCTGCTACACCGATCTTCGGGTACCCATAAAGCCAAAATTATTTTTTTCTCAGCAAGCCCCATATATAAACACCAAGGCAAACCTTGGCTAACAGCAGGCACATAATAGAGCTGTGATGGCGAACCTATGGCAGCTGACTGTCGAGTACCTTATGCACATGCGCAGGGGGTGCACAGGAGACACATGGGCATGCACAGAGATGCGCAGCGCGCGCTGTGGGTCATGCACGCATGCACAGATGTATGGCACAAGGGGTGATTGCGCACACATGTGCAGATGCACAGCAAGAGGATCATGCACACACGCGCAGCATGTGGAGGGGTGATCGCGCACGCATGCGCAGGGGGGTTGGGGCCAGCACGCATTGCTTTCTGGGTGCCGGCACGCAAGCACGAGCGCACACGCAATTATCGGCACGGGAGCCGAAAAAGGTTTGCCACCACTGTAGTAGACATTTAGGTGATTTTTTTCAGGGCATTAGTACATGATTTACAGTGTCGTACGTTAGCGAGGGTGACTAATTCTGAGTTGCACCTCCCCGACCCTCCAAGGATCTTACAACACCTTGAAGATTAATCACCTGTTGCACCTATATTTACGGGGGAATTAAATTTCTCTCAACTTCATTAACCGCCGAAGGAGCAATTAAATATGCATCAGCCGTTCAAGGAAAGACTTGGAAAAGCAGAAGGTGGAATTTTGCAACTAAACAAGATTTAGCTCTAAAGTTTGGAGATCTCTGAAAAGGTGACGGGCAGTCCTGGACTTTTACAGCAATGAAGCCCAACCGTTGCTAAGCGAGGCAGGCGCTGAGTGAATGCTGTACCGTTTTAAGGACCTTCCTTGCCGCAGCTGTGAAGGGAATCGTTGTTAAGTGAGTCACACCAGGGTTATAAGCGACTCGGATTCCCCCGTTGACTTTGCTCGTCAGAAGGTCGGGAAAGGGCATCGCGCGATCCCGGGACACTGCGACCGTCGTACATAGGAATCGGTTGCCGAGCGTCTGGATTTTGATCATGTGACCATGGGGATGGCTGCAGTGGTGGTAAGTGTGAAAACCGATCATAAGTCACTTTTCCTCAGAGCCTTTCTAACCATGGTGTCATGTCCTTGGTAGAGTCGGGACTCGGAGGGAGAGGAGGAACAGCCAACAGGGAGTGGAGTCGTGGCTCCGGAGGTTGTGGAAGAGGCTGGGGAAGGGCAGAGGCCGGCTGGGCAGTGAGAGGAAGAACCAGGCCCATCCTCTCTGAATCCTAGGACACGCAGGGAGGAACGAAGAAGGAAACAACTTGGCTTGCGAGAGAGGAAGCGGCCATGATCCCCCTCATTGGTTGCAGCTGGGAAGAATAGAATATAAGAGAGACGGTTAAAACACAGCGTTGCCAGAAGCAAAGCGTGTTTTATTTTGGGCTGAAGTTATCTTGGTTGACATCCTTCCAAACAGACTGTGCCTTGTGTATCTCTTGAATTTGGTAATTACTTATCCTGGTCCGTTGTGGAATTTCCTCCGTTGTAGTTTGTTTGGTTTTTTATTTCACCTCTATCTGCTCATCGAGTTCGGACTGTATTGCTTCCTTTTGAAGACTATTTTTGAATATGTTTTATCCAACTGAGTATTATTGAACAGTGGGGCCAAGTTGGAGGCATTAAAGGACATTTATTTACGTTTTGGATTTTGTGACGTTTGTGTTACACTCCGGGTCATACACACACGGTCACTAAACGAATGGTTGTAAGTCGAGGATTAATTGTACTTATATTCTATTAAAAAAAGTTGTTGAGGCCACTTGGTAGTTTGTTTTTCTCCTGCTGAAAAGGACCATGTTGTGGTGTTGTGCTTTCGGCAGGATGTTTTTCACTGCCCTGTGTCCCTTCCTCGTTGAACCCAGGTGCAGGCTGTTGGTGGTGAGTCCGTGCTGACGCTGCATCTCAAGCTGAAGTGCAAATAGTTCCTGTAGTCTGCGATTTTTCTGGAAATTGGTTCACGCTCCTGCACCATTCAAAGGTGGTTCGTCCCAAAGTCCACAGCTAAATGTCTAAGGAGATGTTCAGTCATCCAGGTCATGGTTGTCCTTGGAGGAGAAGCGAAAAGTCTTCAAAGAAAAAACAAGAAGGTCCAGTTGCCCCTTGAAATAAAAGCACCTCTGGGACAACTGAGGACACAGACGAATCTCCAAGTGGCCTCAACGACTCTCTAGAAAGGATGCAAATGACCAGCGGTCTGCAAGGAGTTATCAATCCTTCCATCCTCCACCATTCACTCAGAATGGAAGAAGCTTCCTGGGATGAGAAGCGAAAAGTCTTCAAAGAAAAAACAAGAAGGTCCAGTTGCCTCTTGAAAAAAACACTTCTGTCCTCCACCATTCCAGTCAGAGTTGAAGAAGCTTTTGGAATGAGGAGTGAAACTTCTTCAAAAGAAACCCAGAAAGTCCAGAAAGTTGCCTCTTGGGGGGCAAAAAAAGCACCTTTGGGACAACCAAGGATCTGGATGACTGAGAACTTCTACTGAAAAAGAAAGAAAACCAGTACGTGTTTCATCCAGGAAACGAATCCCTTCCAAGTATTTCTGAAGCAGGCTTAGAGCAGCTTTGACGTGACCCAACCTCCTCTGGCTCTTTTTGTTTTCTCTCTTTCCAAATTGCATTCAGTATTCTGTAGGCATCTCCCTCTTGAAAGCAAGGGCAGAAGTCATGAAAATAAGGACTTGGCTGTACTGAGGGAGACCGTCGGTGTCTCGAGTTTGTCAGCGTTCGGCCAGGCCACTCGCCCCAGCGTGGACATCTGCAGGGAAAGGCAGGGGAGCCGTGAGGTCATCGCAACGACACAAGGACAATTCCAGCGTTTGCCAAGCCGGCGCTGGAGGTCACCGGCGCCGTTTGAGCGTTTCTGCCGTCTCCCAGACCAGCGGTTGGGTCTTCCTGTCAATCTCTCCGGACGATAACAAATCAAGCTCACCTGTGCAGAAGCTAAAAGATATTGGACTAAAATACACACGTGGCTGGAAAAAAAAAAGGATAAAACAACATATAAAGTCTGAGATATTCTTTTTTAAAAAATTCTTTATTGAAATTCAAGATATTAAAATTTTTACAAAATAATAAATATTAAAAAGATTTGCAAAAGTTTCTGCAGAAGAAATTATGTCAATATCTTTCAACATCACTTTCTTGGCAGTACCATAAATGCCATAGACACACATAATATTGACAGTTGTTTATCATCTTAGTGGTATTAATTCACAGTGCTTTGCTACTATTAATGAACAAAAATATTTCACCTTTATAGGTCAATAACTGTTAGAAAAATGGAGACTTAATTAAATATCTGTATTCGGACTCACAAATACCAATATAGAAATACGTATATTGAACAATTAAAAATGTGTACTCCATTTCACCCCATGCTTACGGAATGTTAAAACAAAATACATAGATTATAATTACTCCTGACTTTTTATATATATAGATATATAAATATATATACTGTAATTATTTATATACTTCCTTTTTACATATAGATATTTCATACTTGCCTGAAATATCAGGGATTTTACCTGAAAACCATAGTAAAGAAATAACATAATTGATTATTTGTGTATTAACAGCATCTAGAATTGTATTTGCTCAAAATTGGAAACATGAAAAATTTTTGGAGGAAGAAGTGATTAAGAAAATAATAGAATGTGCAGAGATGAGTAGATTAACATTGGCAATTAGAGAGCAAAAAGAGAAGGAGTATTATAAGATTTGGGACTTATTTTATGGATGGTTAGAAAATAGAGTAAGAAATTAAAGGATATAGTAATAATAAGATATTGTAAATGATTATTTTGAATAACTCATGACATGAATATAATTTAGTAAGAATTGGATTTGCTATTAAAGATAGATGGTACTGAAATTTTAAAAAAGCTAACGATATTGTAAGGATGATAAAATGATAGGTAACGTTGACTTGAATATAATATGAATGTAAACTCAGTGAGAAATGTATACAAATATTTTTATGCGCACAAGGCATGCGTAACCAATGACACGCTGCATAACTGAAAGATGTTTTCTATTTGTTGTTTTTGTTGTAAAAATTTAAAAAAAAAGCAAAAAGCAAACAAATAAATCCAGCCCACCCAGGAGCCGTGAAAACCAATCGTGCAAATTAAAGATTTTATTTATTTTTTTAAAAGGAGAATTAAAAGGCGCCACGAAATCCTTGAAGTCCAGAAAGCCTGCATCGAGCCGCCAACTTAAGGAGGCGTCGGGAGGCATTCTAATTAGCGGCCTAGAAAAGAATGAATAGACTGTCTCGGTACAAAATAAAATTGATTCCGGAGCAGCCGCTGCGTCGTTTAAATAAACGGATGTTATCCTCCCTATTCGTGGACTTAAATTTACATACTTGCAAAGCCTTGACAAATGTCTGGTTTCGCCGTCCCCAAAACATTCGCTTTAAAAGCCGCGATATAAAAATGCTAGTCTTTAATGAATTAAAGGGAGTTTCAATCAGATTGCGTCGTTGCCTTCATTCGGGGGTTTGTATCTTCCCGTCCAGTAAACGAGATTGAATTGATAGCCAGATTCGAGTTCAAGAAAGCTCAGTTTGAGTTTAGTATTTGAGGGGCTGCCACAAAGAAGAGGAGGGGTCAAATTATTCTCCAAAGCACCCAAAGGCAGGACAAGAAGCAACGGATGGAAACTGATCAAGGAGAGAAGCAACCTGGAATTAAGGAGGAATTTCCTAACAGTGAGGTCAATTAACCAGCGGAACAGCTTGCCACCAGAAGTTGTCAGTGCTCCATCACTGGAGGTTTTTAAGAAGAGACTGGACAAACACTAGTCTTGGGATTGTATAGGTTCTCCTGCCCTGGATGACATCTTCGCATCTCACTGTTTGAGGAAGTTGCACAACATTCTCAGAGACTCTTCCCATCCTGCTCACAATCTTTGGGAATTGTTGCCTTCCGGCAGAAGATACAGAACAATTAAAACTCGGACCACATGTTTTCTGAAGTTTTTATCCCAGAGCTATAATGGCACTTAACAACGAACGTAAAGACCACCATCAGTGAGCTGTTGGACAGTATTCCTTGGTCTGTTGTGTGGATGCTTGTGTGTTTTTAGGAGGTGGGGAATTTGGGTGGATGGAGAGGTGTTTGGGGATTGTCATGCGTGTGTGCGTGTTGGGTCTGGTCTCTGGGTGTTACGTGAATTTCGTTATATGTGTACTGTATATATAGGTACAATAATAAAGAATTCAACTGAATTCAATTCAATTGAACACGGGGCTGGACTAGAAGACCTCCAAGGTCCCTTCCAGCTCTATTCTATTCATGAAAGCATTTCTGAATTGTGGTCATGGTAGCTTTTTTAGATAGATAGATAGATAGATAGATAGATCGATAGATGATAGATAGATAGATAGATAGATAGATAGATCGATCGATAGATGATAGATAGATAGATAGATAGATAGATAGATAGATAGATGATAGATAGATGATAGATAGATAGATAGATAGATAGATAGATAGATAGATAGATAGATAGATAGATAAAGTTTTCTAAAGCCGACATGTGAGGAGAAGACAAGAGACAGGAAAGTGACTCACCAGTCTTTCGGTTTCCTTATGCAAAGGAGGAGGTACATACATACCTCTAGCTTAATTGCATCTCGTTTGCTAGAGATGGAAAAATCTAAATATCTCAGACGATTGGGGGGGCGGTTTACAAGCAAAACCTATTATCGTTTAAAAATCATTTAAACCCAGGCCGTCATTTTTTGAATGTGAGCTACTTGCGAGATGCACCAGGACGAAAAGAAACATCCACCAACTGCACAGCAAAAGAAATTGATTCAAGCCAAGTGGGTCCTCAACTTACGACCACAATCGAGTCTCACATTTCTGTTGCTAAGCAAGGCACTGGCTAAGTGAGCCGTGGCCAATTTTATGACCTTTTGGCCATATAGAAACTGTAGAATCACTACAGTTATTAAGTGAATCAGGCGGTCGTTCAGCGAATCTGCCTTCTCCTATGGACTTTGCTCTTTGAAAGCCCCCTAGGAAAGTCACAAATGACAACCACAGAAGCAAATATGAGCCAGCCATGTGCTGCAGCAGCCCAAAAAGCCAATGCGGTTCTGGGCTGCATTATCAGAAGGATTAACATTAATTAACAAAATCACATGAAGTATTAATGCCACTTTATATAATGCCTTGGTAAGATCGCACTTTGGGATATCGCATCCAGTTTTGGTCGCCGTAATTTTAAAAAGATGTTGAGACTCCGGAAAGAGTGAAGAGAAGAGCAACGAAGCGGCTTAGGGGGGGTTGGAGGCTAAAACATATGAAGAACAGCTGCAGAAATTGGGGATGTCTAGTTCAATGAAAAGAAGGAAAAGGGGTGACATGATAGCAGTCTTCCAATATTTCATGGGCTGCCCTGCCCCAAAGAACTCTAACCGAAACCTTGCTATTAAAATACTTTACGTCTTAAGTTTTCCAATCTTGCAAACCGAGATCCGGAGATTTCTTTTGTTAAAAAATAAGTTATATTAAAGAATTATTATTTATTTATTTTTAACAAATTTCATTCAGTTTTTCACATTAAAAACAAAAATCTCTTTTTAGTGGACAACATATTTCCAGGTCATCACCTTTACATACAAATATGACAGCAATTATACCTTCATATAGGCATACTTAATTCTATTATTACCTTTTCCATTCCAAATTTTCAGTAAGGAGAGACACAAACACATCAATTCTAGCCTCTTTCATGAATCTCACTTACAGAATTATTTTTCACTGTCTGGAAACAGTTCTTGGGCTGGGAAGGAAGTTTCCCTTTGACAAAAACGATCGAAGGAAGCACAATTTCCTTGCCAAAAAGATTACGTACAGGTTGCACTTCCAACCAAAATGCGTCTGACGGCACAACTCAACTCAAAATTATTCTCTGAAGCAACCAGCTTTGCATGCTGAAACTGTAAAGTGACGTAACCCGGGAGATTAATTGGGAAGCAGTAGAAGCGGCAAGAAATCACAACTGGCTAGTCCACAAACCAGCTTCCTTTTCCCTGACTTACGACATCTGAGGAGGAATTTCATGGTCTGCAGCCGTTATCACAACACAGGTGGTTCTCGACTTACGATGACGACAATGGAGCCCAAAATTCCTCTTGCTAAGTGAGACGATTGTTAAGTGAGCTTCGCCCTCATTTTATGAATTTTGTTCCCACAGGGAACAAAGGGTCGTTCTTTAAGTCAGTAACCTGGTTTTGGAGTGAATCTGGCTGTAAAATGGGGCAAAACTCACTGAACAGCTGTCTCGCTCAGCAACAGAAATTCTCGGCTCAATTACGGTCGTAAGACGAGGACTACTGTATCCATCCGTCGTCTCATTATTTATATACTGTAAAAACGTACAGAAGGTACTTGACAGTATTAGGTAACATTCTGTTGTGTCAGCAAGAAGAAATGTGTCCATGCCAAGGGCCACAGGCCAAAAAAAAACACCTTGGGTTGAGCCTGGACCAAACCTTCATTTGCTTATTTTAAATTGCCCTTAAATGTAATTAAAACGAAGAGGCATCAGGCCCTTAACAACCATATAGAGAAAAATGAAATATAGAGACAAATAAAAATACAGTTGCTGTGCTTACTCTCCGCTCGTTGCGTTTCGTCCTTGGCCCTTTCTGCAACTTCAACACATTGGCAAAAGCATTTGGAGCTATTCAGGTAGTTCTCGGCTTACGGCCGTTCATTTTAGTGACCGTTCAAAGTTACAACAGCAACGAAAAAAGTCACTTAGGACCAGTTTTCACAGTTACGACATTTGCAGCATTCTCGTGATCATGTGATCAAACGTTCGACTCATATTTATGACCGTTGCTGTGTTCCGGTAGGCAAGCAAAGTCAGTGGAGAAGCCAGATTCACTTAACAACCAGGTTACTAAAATAATAAATGCAATGATTCGCTTAACAGCCGGGTTCCTAACTTATCAACTGCAGTGATCCATTGTGGCAAGGAAGTTGGTGTCGTGGTGCAAAGCTCGCTTAACAATAGTCTCGCTTAACAACAGAAATTTTGGGCTTAACTGTGGTCCTAAGTCAAGGACTACCTGTATTTCACACACCTGACAGAAGGGAAGCAAAGGCCATGTCACCAACTCCATCGGAATGCAGCAGAACAGGCCACATCTGAATTATGAGGAATTGTTCCTTAAAAGCTTTGTGCCCTTGTGTTACTTCCCGCTAATGCAGATTCACATGTTCCTTGGGGATCAGAAACTCTTTCCAACAATTATAGGTATTTTAAATTAGCGAGCTATTGTTTGCACACAGAGTGCAAATGAGACATTAAATTGCCTTCCAATTTTCATTTGGAGGTGACTGGCTAAAGCAATGTCCCTATTCGGATTAAACAGAATTATTCTCAGATAAGATAACCTCTATTGTCCTTTTTTTTACCGTGAGCATACTAGCACACATTAAAAATGAAATTCTGTTGCCTGCTCTCAAAAAAATATATCTACCCATACCCATACATAACACACATATACACATGATAGATAGATGATGGATGGATGGATGGATGGATGAATGGATGGATGGATGGATGGATGGATGGATGGATGGATGAATGGATGGATGGATGGACGGACGGATGGAGAGATACGATAGATGATAGATGATAGATAGATAGATAGATAGATAGATAGATAGATAGACGGATGGAGAGAGATTAGATAGATGGATGGATGGATGGATGGATAGGTGGATAGGTGTAGGGACAGATATAGATAGATGGATGGATGGATGGAGATACGATAGATAGATAGATAGATAGATAGATAGATAGATAGATAGATAGATAGATAGATAACACAAACGTCACAAAATCCAAAGCGTAAATAAATGTCCTTTAATGCCTCCAATTTGGCCCCACTGTTCAATAATTCTCAGTTGGAGATAAAACTTATTCAAAAATAGTCTTCAAAAGGAAGCAATACAGTCCGAACTCGATGAGCAGATAGAGGTGAAATAAAAAACCAAAACAAACTACAATGAAGGAAATTCCACAATGGACCAGGATAAGTAATTACCAACTTCAAGGAGATAACAAGGCACAGTCTGTTGGAAGGATGCCAACCAAGATAACTTCAGCCCAAAATAAAACACGCTTTGCTTCTGGCAATGCTGTGTTGTAATCATCTCTCTTATATAGTATTCTCCCCAGCTGCAACCAATGGGGGGATCATGGCCGCTTCCTCTCTCTCAAGCCAAGTTGTTTCCTTCTTCGTTCCTCCCTGCGTGCCTTAGAATGCAGAGGGGATGGGCCTGGTTCTTCCTCTCACTGCCCAGCCGGCCTCTGCCCTTCCCCAGCCTCCTCCACAACCTCCGGAGCCACGACTCCACTCCCTGTCGGCTGTTCCTCCTCTCCCTCCGAGTCCGACTCTACCAAGGGCATGACACAGTTGCCAAGCATCTGAATTTTGACCACGTGACCACGGGGATTGGTGCAACCATTGTAAATGGCTGTAGGTTACTTTCTTCCATGCCGTTGTTAACTGTGAACAGTCACTAAATGAATTGCTGTTCAGTCGAGGACCACCTGAAGTACTGAGGAACAGAGCAAGAAATTGCAGAATGACAGGGAAAGAAGTCTGAAGAAGTTGGAATTTTGCCCCTTTCTGAAATTTGGGAGAATTTGCAGTGAAGAAGGAAGAATGCACGAGAACCAGGGTGGGGGGGTGGGGAATACAGATGGGATTAAAACCAGTTTCCGGCATCCAAGCCGTAGTAAAGTCACATGCAGCTGGGAGCAGCTGCCTACAGAAGAAACCTGTTTGGAGGGCAGGCGGTGTGAGAGGCCATAAGGCCCCTTTGCACGATTTAAAAGTCCTCTCTCTCACCTGGATCGTAAACCATACATTTTTAGGAAGGGAAGGGAAGGGGAGGAGGAGGGGAGGTTGCACTGGTCTTGTCACATTTCCACAACTTGGCAAGACCTCACCTGGGTCCGTCCGCCACAACTTCTCAAAAAGGTAAAAAGGTTCCCCTGGCTAGTCGTTTCTGGCTCTGGGGGGCAGTGCTCATCTCCATTACAAAGCCGAAGAAGAGACGAAGAAGAGACGTCCGAAGACGTCTCCGTGGTCACGTGGCCGCCATTACAAGATGTTTTATAGATGGTACTTGCCTCCTTTAAGATCGGCGAAGATGTAACCTAATGTGAATCTGATATGTTGGAAGTGTAAGAAGAAAAAAAGG
The DNA here is from genome assembly GCF_900518725.1 of Notechis scutatus. The sequence goes on along the minus strand of NW_020717516.1, from coordinate 47,353 downwards.
TACACTCTACCATAGAGTGTGGTGGTCAGGCTGGGAGACTCAAAAATATTGGCTATAAATTAAAAAAAAAAGGTTGCAGGAGATTACTAAAGTACAAATAGAATTAGAACCGGAATTACTTGTATTGGGGATATTCAAAAAGAAAGATGGGATAAATATAAAATATATAACATTACATATTCTGACTGCAGCTAGAATCGCTTATGCCCAGTGCTGGAAACATACATCTATACCTCCAGATGAACTGGTCATTCAGAAAATAATGACCTGTGCAGAGATGGATAAATTAACTTTAATGTTAAAAGAGAGAGAGAGGAGACCGAATACTATAAAATTTGGGGAAAATGGTATGACTGGATCAAACAAAGATAGTTGAACGGATGATGAATCAATGGTAAGTAATATATAGGTTAAATGTTTATATTGGCATAAATTGTATATATTTGTCAATAACGCACAAAATAGTTGTATAAGAAGAAGGTCACAATTTGTTGAATTTAAGATACTTTTACTTTTTGCTTGTTTTTTGTTTTTTAAAAGTTATAAAAGACCAATAAGGGTCATGTGGCCGGCATGACTCAATGCCAAAGGAGCATGGAACACTGTTCACTTCCCACCAAAGGAGTCCCCGTTTTTCTTTCTTTTTTTAAAATTATTAGTCTTTTGTATATTTTATTTTATATTTTGTATAAAACAAAAAATAAATATCATGACGTTAACCGTTTTGTGACACCCATCTTATCCATTTCTATCTTTTCTGCATATTTTACAAATATATACAATTTTGTGCGAATATATATATTTAATCTATAAGTTGATTGTCTTTAATTCCTTCATTTTCTGTCTTCATTCGATTCAATTGTACCATTTTTCCCAAATTCTATAGTATTCTGACTCCTCTTTCTGCTGTACCATTAAGGACAATTTGTCCATTTTAGCACAAGCCATTATTTGTTGAATAATCAGTTCATCTGAGGGTATATAGTTGTGCTTCCAGCATTGAGCATAAGCTATTCTAGCAGCCATTGAGATACGTAATACAATATATTTTGCATTTTTTTCCACATTTCTTTTTGAATATCCCTAACAGAAACAATTCTGGTTACAATTCTACTTGTTCCTTAAGAATTTCTTCCAATCATTGTTTAATTTTAAGCCAATATTTCTGAGCTTCTGAACAGGACCACCACATGGGATAGAAAGTTAGGGCTTCCTGTTTGTCTACTTGCATTTTTTACGTGCTTTCAAACTGCTAGGTTGGCAGAAGCTGCTGGGACAAGGAACGGGAGCTCACTCCGTGACGTGGCGCTAGGGATTCGAACTGCTGAACGGCCGACCTTTCTGATTGACGAGCTCAGCGTCTTAGCCGCTGAGCAACCGCGTCCCCGTCACAACTTCCACAACTTGGCAAAGCCACTCAAGGGCCCTCTAGCCACCCTGACTCTGCAAAGACATCTCCACGACCAAAACGATGACAACTCCTAAAAGGCCATCTGCATCTGGGGGAAGCACAAAAGATACAGATAATCAGAGTTGGAAGGGACCTTGCAGGTCATCTAGTCCAACCCCCCGCCCAAGCGTGAGACCCTACACCATTTCTGACAAATGGCAGTCCAGTCTCTTCTTAAAAGTCTCGAGGGATGAAGCTCCCACAACTTCCGAGGGCAACTTCTGTTCCATGGGTTGATTGTTCTCACTGTCAGAAAGTTTCTCCTTATTTCCAGGTTGAATCTCTCCTTGTTCAGCTTCCATCCTTTATTCCTTGTCTGGCCTTTGGATGCCTTGGAGAATAGCTTGACCCCCTCCTCCTCTCTGGGGCAGCCCCTCAAATATTGGAAGATTGCTCTCCTGTCTCCCCTGGTCCTTCTCTTCCCTAGACTAGCCAGGCCCAGTTCCTGCAACCGTTCTTCGTATGTTTTAGCCTCCAGTCCCCTAATCATCCTGGTTGCTCTTCTCTGCACTTTTTCTAGAGTCTCAACATCTTTTTTTATAATGTGGTGACCAAAACTGGATGCAGGACTCTAGGTGTGGCCTTACTAAGGCTTTAGAGAGTGGTATTAGTACTTCCCCTGATCTTGACTGTCTCCCTCTGCCTTGGAGATCAAAAGCTTTTTGCTCTCCAAGGCCGGCTGAAGAATTGCATCAGAAGCGGCCTGGGTCGACCTCACTGGTAGTCCAGGAAAGAAGGCGACCATCAGGGACAGGAGACAACATTTGCCAAGGGGGGGGGGGGGTGTAATAATACTAACACATCTGCATTTCAATAGGAGAGCCTATTTGCAGTTTAGGATTGAACTGTGAGGTGCTCGGGGATCGTTGAGCTTGAGTGTTGCGTTACCCAACTACGCTACATCCTCAGGGCTACAAGGGAGGAGGGTTTGCAGGGAGGGGGATGACTGTGGAGTCCTCGGTGCTCTCTGGGTTTGGTGGGGTTTGGGCAGATGTTTCATGACCCAACTAGGTAATATCCTCAGTGACAGTAGGGTGGGAGGAGGAGGAGGAGGAGGAGGAGGAGGAGGAGGAGGAGGAGGAG
>NW_020717516.1:30222-44338 GCF_900518725.1 Notechis scutatus | reverse complement strand
TCGCCCTGGGAATGTTGCTGGGAGTGTTTCTCAGTGGCACCTTTGTTAGGCTGTTGTTTACTTCCCGATTGTGGTGTGCTAATCTTCCCGTGCTCTATCTCGGGGCTAATCTCTGCTTAGCTGGGTGTTGGCGGCTGGCCAGGAGGTGTTTTGGTCTTTGTGCTTCCTCTTCAGTCCTTCTGAATGGTATGCAGGAACAACCACCCAGGGCAGAGAGCACCGAGGTCCCCACCCATCGGCCTCGGCCTCCTCCTCCTCCTCCTCCTTCAGGAGAAACGCTCTCCTGGTTGTTTTGCAACCTCCAAGGCACTCAAGGCCTGTTCACCTCAGGGGATCCCCAACCGTGGGCACAAAAAACGGGCGCCGGGTGAGAGCAGAATCGAGGCTGGCATTCGGGAAGTTCTGCGGTAGGGGATCGCCTGGGCCTCCTCCACCATGGCTGGCTGGCTGCGAGCACCAGCAAAAAATTACAGATATATATATATATTTATTTTCGTAGATTTTCACAGGCACAGGTATGTAGGTCTAGGTGTGTTCGGGTCTTTTCCCGTGTAAGATTAAGATTAAGCTGAAACGTCACCAAGACACTCTTAATCTTACACGGGAAAAGACCCGAACGCACCTAGACCTCTCTCTCTATATATATATTATATATATTTCTGCCTCAAAGGACTTGAGCCATCGAAAAAGATCACGTGTTGCGGGTGAAAATTATGGAAAGGCAAAGGCTGTTCACTTTTACGATTCAGGAAACAGTGACGTCAAACGTGCAGCCATTTTCCTCTATTGTGGGAAGAGGAGCAAAGGGGGCCGTGTTTGGAATGGTTTCTTAGCTACGTGGTCAAATGCGCTTTAAACATCAGATGGCGCATAAGATTTGGGGGAGAAGAGGTTAAGGATGCTTTCTTTCTCTTCCTTCTTCCCTTTTTCCTTCCTTCCTTCCTTCTTTCCCCTACATTTCTCTCCTTCTTCCCTTCCCTTTTTCCTTCCCTTCCCTCCTGTCTCCCTTCTTTCTTTTCTTTCTTTCTTCCCTCTTTTACCTTTTTTCTCTTTCCTTCCTCCTTCCTTTATTCCTTCCTCTCCCCGCCGCACTGTGTTCATGCCCTTCTTTCCTTTCTTCCTTCCCCCTTCCTCTTTATTTCTTTCTTTCCTTTCTTCCTTCCTTCCACCCCGTCTTCTTCCCCTTTTTTCTTTCCCCTTCCTTCTTCCTTTTCTTTCTCTTTCTTTCTTTCTTCCTTCCTTCCCTCCTTTACCTTTTCTTTCTTTTCCTTCCTTCCTTCCTCTCCCTCTCGCACTGTAACTCTGCATGCGTTCATGTCCTTCTTTCCTTCCTTCCCCCTGCCTCTTTCTTTTCTTTCTTTCCTTCCTTCCCTCCTTCTTTCCCTTTCTTTCTTTCTTTCTTTCTTTCTTTCTTTCTTTCTTTCTTTCTTTTTCTTTTTCTCCCCTTTCTTTTCTTTCTTTCCCTTCCTTTTTCCAAAAAGCAATGCTATACAATTGTTTTTCACATCCTGGCACAGGATTTAATAGATTGCAGGAGATTTTATCCACATTTGCCTTGATCTCCAAATAGCTGGAAGGAAAAGAAAGCCAGGAGCCAGTTTGGGTCATTTTTTTCCCCTCCTTCTCCTCCTTCCCACCTAAAAGACACAGCAGTCATTTTTTTAAGATTCCTAATTAAATAATGATAATAATGAAATTGCTACATGACAAAGTTTAAAGGGCCTTGCACAACTCACACCGCCGTCTATGAAAGTTTTGCTTCTTTGAATCCTATCTCAATTATTTGCAGCAGGTGCTGGAATTAACTCTGAGCCTAGCTGTTTATTTCATTTTATTTTTAAAAAAGGAAATTTACATATAATACTCAAACATTTGGAGGGGGGGTGGGAGGTTAGAGAAGTTGTGCGATGATCACCTGCGACTGTTTCCATTAATTTTAATGAAAGGTTTCTCCCCCCCACCCAACCACCCCTTCCTTTTAAAAACCACCACACAAAAGGGTGCGTAGCTAAATCAAATTATCGGCCTCTGGATCGCAGGTTTCCTTCCTCTGTGGAGAAGCACTGAGACACGCAGAAAAGACACAGCTACATAGCAGGAGCTCATATATTTACTGGGAAATAAGCCACGGGATTGCAGCCGGAAGGGAGGCACGGGGCCCGAGATTCACAATGTGTGTTTTGTAAATACCCCTGACACAGTAGCAACAGCCCGTCGTCCAACACACAACATGTGACTGCCCTTCTCTCCAGTCTCCAGTTGCTTTGAGATACGACTGACGAGCTAAATTGCAGCTGGGAAAATGACAGGAAGAAAAGAAAAAAAAAAGGATTCTCTTCATTAAAGGGACTTTTGGGTCCCATTGAATGACATCTATAGAAGCACGACAAGCTCAGTTCCTTTCTGATTAGGGTTTTTTTTTATCCATCCAAGACCGTGCAGATAAATCAGTGTTGTTGTTTTGTTTTGTTTTCAAACTTGGCAACTTTAAGAGGTATGGACTTCAGCTCCCAGAATGCCTCTGATCAGGGACCGTGCTACAAAATCTACGCAGGGACTCCTCGACTTACAGTTCATTTAGTGACCATTCAAAGTTGCCACGGCACCGCCCAAAAGCGACTTACGGCCGTTTTTCACACTTAGGAACACGGCCGCAACGATCACGCGATCAAAATCCGGGCACTTGGCAACGGACTCCTATTTAGGATGGTTGCAGTCTCTGGGGAGTCACGCGATCCCCTTTTGCGACCTGCCGAAAAGTCGAGTCGACGGGGAAAGCCAGGTTCAGTTTTACAACCGTGGTGTCAGGATTCCAGCAATCACCCTAAATAAATCATGATTCCCAAGCCAAACTTCAAAAAACTTCAAAGGCTTCAGTAGAGGCGACATACTGGCCCTGCCCGGTATGAAGCCAACTCTGGCCTACGTCATTCACAGTCCCCTGTGACCCTGTTTCCCCCCTCCCTCCCCCCTGGGTGTGTCATCAATCACTTTCTCCAATTACGGGCTGGGTGTCATTAATCCCATTCTCCAATTAAATATATTCGCAGGCAAAAACTCTGGTAGTTTAGTTACAATCTTTTAAAGATAAAGAGTTGGAATGTACTTTCAACTTTACTGCACTGCTCTTCCAGATTCCTTCCTGACCCCCTTTTTTAATGGCAACTACTAAAACAGGCATAGGAATGTTTTATGAGTTGACACGTGTTACTAACTGAATGACTGCGGTGATCCGCTTAGCAACGGCTGATGGGAAAAGTCATAACATGAGACAAACCAGCACAGAAAGTTTGGGCTCGGTTTCGGCCCGAGGTTAAAAGACTTCCTGCATTTTAGGCAGAGGAGGTCAAAATAGAAGCTGTGCCTTTGTTTTCAGTAGTGTTGGGCGTACAACACACACACACACACACACAAAGATATTGCACTGTCACGGACAGCCTCTTGCCTTTTTTAAACCATCCCCGGTAAAGATTCTTGCTGGGTTTTTATCTATACAACCGCAGCCGGCCTTCTCAAAATAGCTGTACCTTTTTTTTTTTTTTAATTACCTTCCTAAGTGGATTGAATGGCAAGCATGACCACAGCAACCAACGGATGTATCTGCCAATTCAGGAATATTTCAGGTGGATGTGCGATAAAGCAAAGAAATATTGGAGCAGGATTCACATCTTAATACAGAAAAGTCTCGAAGTGAAGATAAAGAGAAAACCCCGAGGCCTGCCTTTTGCGGTTTAATAATGGAAAAAGACTTGGGGGGAAAAAATTGTATGCTATATATGTTGACTAGGCACTGAAATAAAAGGACAATTTCAATCCCCACTAAGGACGAACGGCTGCAAAAATTGATGGAGTTAGCAGAGATGGCTAAACCATCTGCTTTGGCAGAAGGAAAAAAAACAACAAATATTTTTATTCCTACTTGGAAACAACTTCTGAACTTTTGTGCTTGAGGTAGAGAAAAAATAAAACTTTGTTTTACTGATTCAGATTGATTTGTTCTGATAGAAATGGCTAATGGAAAAGTAAAAAGTTGAGCTCTGATGTGAAGGCCTTATTCTACCGCACCGAAGGAAGTTGGAAATCAATGCCTTTTCTTTCTTTCTTTTTTTCCCCCTTCTTTTTCTCACTCTTCCCTTTCCTTTTCCCTTCCCTCTTTTTCCCATTATTTGCTTTGGTTTTTTTCTTTGTATGCTCCATTATAAACAAATAAACAAATTTTGATTTCAGACTATTTCAGGGCGAAGTGTGAATTTAGATCATCTTGCCAAAAGTTGCTTTTTAAAAAATAAAATTAGGTGGATTTTAAATTCTACCCATCTTTTCTGCTTTAGGTGTGTGTCAGACTTCAGGAGCAGACAAAATCCTAGCCTACTTCGACGGCCGTGCGAAAAATGCTCGTGTCACTTTTTGCAGTGCTGTTGCCATTTTGAACGGTCACTAAACGGAGCAGTTGTAAGTCGAGGGCCACGTGGATTTAGGTACCAAGAGACACAAGCCTTCATCAATTTAATTGGCCAACACTCCCATTAAAGGCAGCGTTTCACTATCTTGTTGGCTGGGAAATTATGCCAGTTAGGGAAGGCTGGGAGTTAAACACAAGACATGCTGGCTGGGGAATGCTGGGAGTTGAAGTCCACACATGCTGGCTAGGAAATGCTGGGAGCTGAAATCCATACATACCGGCCTGGGACTTGTGGGAATTGAAAATCCATACATCTTAAAATTGCTAAAATTCAGAAATTTTGCTCTAATAATCCAAAGGTCTCCAAACTTGGCCGCTTTAAGATCTGTGGACTTTCAACTCTCAGAATCCCTCAGCCAGCATGTCTTGAGTAGCTGGCTGAGGAATTCTGGGAGTTGAAGTCCACAAGTCTTAAAAGTGGCCAACTTGGGAGACCTGCTCTAATAGGCATCCATTTCCTACTTGGATCCTAGTAAACCGCAAGAACTCCAGCAAATTCAAGTTTTACAAAGTTCAACAGGACTTTCAAAAGTCATGCAAAGGCAATAAAACGATACTATCTCTCTGAGAGGAGAGATAAGGCACTCAAGGTATCTCCTAAAACTTTCAGGAACTCTGCTATCTTGCATAATAAAACCAAAACAATCCAGGTGAACTTTATCAGGACTCCAAGAAAGCACCGGGAATCAAGTAGAGAATATTACCATCGAAATGCCTCCTCTTGATTAAGCATTGGTACAGGTGGTCCTCCACTTACAACAGTTCACTTGGTGACCAGTCAAAGGCACTGAAAAAAGTGACTTATGACAGTCTTTCACACTTAAAGACCCACGGTCACCTGATCGAAATTTGGGCGCTTGGCAACTGACTCACATTTATGATGGCTGCAGTGTTTCCCAGGGCCACATGATCACCATTTGTGACCTTCTGACAAGCCAAGTCAAGGGGGGGAAGCCAGATTCGCTTAACGACCATGTTACTAACTTAAGGACTGCAGTGATTCGCTTAACAATCATGGCCCGAAAGGTCATAAAATGGGGCAAAACTCACTGAACCAATGTCTCGCTTAGCAACACACATTTTGGGCTCCGTTGCGTCCGTACGTCAAGAACGATCTGTGTTGGTCATGAAGTCAAAAAGCTCCCTCCCATTCTACCAACGCTAACGTCCATTCTTGTAAGGTTGCCATCAAAACAAAATGACTTCCAAAAGCAAAGTTGAACTCAGCAACAGCCAGGACAGAATAACAGAAAAGAAAAATGGAGTTGGAAGGGACCTTGGAGGTCATCTAGTCCAGTGGTTGCCAACCAGTGGGCCAGGGACCACTGGTGGTCCGTGAGAAAATTTGGGTGGTCCGCAGAAAAATGTTCACACACCCCCAAAGCAATTAATCCAGGCTGTGCAGGAACACAAGGCTGCGCCGCCCACATGGCCCACGGGAACACAAGGCTTGCGTCGCTTGCATTGTGAACACTACGAAGTAGTGAGGGGAGAGGGGAAAGGGCAGAGGGGGGGAACTTGCCCCACTCACCCCACATGCCTGGCCTGACCACTAGGCTGCTTCTTTCTTCTTCTGCTTTTGGCTGCACGCAAGGAAAGCAGCCAGAGTCTTTCTTTCTCTCCCCCAAACTCCGCCAGAAATGAGTCTTTGGGACCCTGCAGGGCCTCCTGCTCCAAGAGGCTGCACTGGCAAAGACTCGTTTCTGGCGGAGTTTGGGGGAGAGAAAGAAAGACTTCTGCGGCTTCTGCTGCTTTCCTTGCATGAAGCCAAAAGTCTCTCCCTTTCTCTCTCTCTTTCCCCCTGAGAACGGAGCTGGAGACGGTATCCTGCGATCCCAAATAAAGAATGACTGATCAGTAGGAAAACGGGGTGGGGGTTTTCCTGCACTTTTTTCCTACAACCACAGTCAGTCAAAATTCATATCAGTGGTCCGCAGGATTTAAAATGATGAGTTTGGTGGTCCCTGAAATCCAAAAGGTTGGCAACCCCTGTTCTAGTCCAGCCCCTGTTCAGGCAGCAAACCCCTATACTCATGATGGTGAACCTTTTCCACATTGCATGCCAAAAGTGCGCACATGTGCCTGCACCCATAATGCAATGCGCATGCAACTCCCCCTGAGCATGCGTGCACGACCCCTGCATGTGCACCGTGCGCCTCTGCGCATGGCATGTGCGACCCCCACACACATGCCTCTGCGCATGCACACGTAATCCCTCCGCACACCACATGCCTCTGAGCATGCACGCGTGTCTCCCCCACATCTCCCCCACGTATGCGCAGCAGATACCTGACAATCAGCTGGCCAGCAGGGGGTGCGCACACATGCGCAGTGGGGCTCTTCCAGCCGACCTCTGGCGTGCCACAGGTTCGCCATTACGGCCCTCTACCATTTCAGACAAATGGCTGTCCAATCTCTTCTTCAAAACCTCCAATGAATGGAATGCCAACAACTTTTGGTGGCAAGCTGTTCCACTGGTTAATTGTCCTCACTGTTAGGAAGTCTCTCCTTAATTCCAGGCTGCTTCTCTCCTGGATTAGTTTCCATCCATTGTTTCTTATCCTGCCTTCGGGGGCTTTGGAAAATAGGCTGACCCCCCCCCCTTCTTTGGGGCAGACCCTCAAATATTACAAGACTGCTATCATGTCAGTCCTAGTTCTTCTTTTCATTAAACTAAACATACTCAATTCCAAGAAATGTTCCGTATATCTTTTAGCCTCCAGTCCAGGGGTGGGATTCTACCGGTTCTCACCTATTCACTAGAACCAGTTGTTAACCTTCTAAGCAGTTCGGAGAACCGGCTGTTAGAAGAAATTACTGGGGCTAATCCTGTAAGGCAGGCAGGAAGGAAACATTCTGGTGTTGCTTACCGTTAACCCTTATTACATTCTTGGCAGGACTGGACTTCCTGTCTCTGGAACTTCTCTGGAGTTTTTTTCCCCCTCCTTTGCTGGTACTTTGCTTGCGTGGAGTGACCATTCCAAGTTACAATGGCACTGAAAATAAGTGACTTATGACCATTTTTCACACTTACGACTGTTGCAGCATCCCCACGGTCATGAGAGGCCAGGTGAGGAGATGCGTGCCTCGATGTGAGTGATGTTGAGTTGGCCACGCCCAGCCAATAACATGACCACTAAGCCACGTCCACCTGGTCACATGACCACCAAACCACGACCACCACCTAAGCCACGCCCACAGAACTGGTTGTTTAAAAAATTTGAATCCCACCCCTGCTCCACTCCCCTAATCATCTTCGTTGCTTTTCTTTGGATTCTTCCTAGAGTCTCAATGTCTTTTGGAAATCACTCTGAGTCAGCCTCTACGAAAACCTAGCAATTAACCATTTAAAAAATCACTTGTCCCTTCTCTGTCTGCACAGTGAATGGCATTTTGGGAATCTAATGATTACCTGCATGTATATAATGCACTTCCAAACAAGCAGTCCTACGAAGGCCAATGATCTTGAACCCTAATGATTTTTTTTAATCCCCTTCTTGGTTTGAAAAAAGGAAAGAAAAAGGTACCAACTTCTGACTCTTTTTAGCAGGGTAGAAGATAACACTACAATCACAACTTTTTGTTTTCACACAACAGTACGTGCAAGCTATTTCTATCACAAAAACCAAGTTTCCTTTTTTTTTTTTTTTTTTCATTACCAGCACAAAATCCGGGAGCAATTTCAGAACAAGAAACAAAGTCAAATATATTCTCTCCTCTGGATGAAAGAATCGATTTGACCACCTCTGCTTCTCTTTGCTGTGGGGAGTAATATCTGCTCCTCTTAATCCATTAATCTTTATCGTAAGTGATAGTAAGAAAATCCTCTATTTTAGGTCAATTTGTTTTTAACCCTAAAGGGAGAAAGCACTTTTTAAAAGTTTTGATATTTTACTAACTTTAAAAAATACTCAAGTATTATATATAAAGGAAGGGGGGGGGAACCCTTTCATTTTAAACCCAGAGCCTATTCCTTCATGCCGGAGTGTTGGAAGTTAGCACCCACCCCTCTCCTAGGAAAATGAAATATTTTAGGATATACTAAAAAGGCAGAATATTTCCCCTAAAAAGAGAAGTAGAAGCTCAGAAGCAGAAGCTCACCCCCCGCCCCCTTTGTTAATGAGAGGGCCATTAAGGCCTGGGCCAGAGTATTCTACATAACAAAGCCCTCTACCCATCTCACCTCCTGGCCTGGGAAGATTGCACCAGCCAGCACTCAGGTGAAGCCACGGGGTCCAGGCAAAGCCTACAAAGTTAGCTAAGACCCTCCCGCCCCTGGGAGTCTGACAGCCAATGGGATGCATTTCTTACACAGGAACAGGAAACACTCAGGTGGGTCCCAACAGAGGGTATGAAACAAGGGGATTCTCCGCATCTCTGCCCTTTCTTTTCTTTCGCCCAACATCTTGAAGCGTTTGATCTTCCTTTTCACTTTTGGACCTCCGAGCCACATGGTCCTGTCCACCATTAAACCCTCTTCCCAAACGGCCTCCAGGTTTCCAGTGTCTTTTCCCCCCACTTGGAACTGACCCCAGAAGGATGTTTCTTCCAACAAGGGAAGATTTTAAAAAGAAAAAGAAAAAGAGTCTGGCCAGACAGACCATAGGCCTCTGCAACTTCCACCTGGAATGCACCCATCAAGAGTCCAGACAAAGAGAAGACAATCGTGGTTTTTCTTTCGTGGCAGAACGGGGAGCTTCAAAGGCGAAAAGAATCAACAAGAATTGGGCCAGCCTACCAAATGGGCCCAAACGCCCCCAAAATGACGCTGGCTTTGAACTCTCCGGGTCCTGCAACCAAGTTCGGAGTGAAGGTTTAAATAGGCCACAGGAAGAAGCTCATCCTGCCAAAAAAAAATTTTTTTCCTTTGGAAAAACAACCTGCTTAACTAACCCAGAGAGGATTAAATTTAAGCTCCAGCCAGACAGGTTTTCAAGCTCAAACTGTCTCGAGCATCACACAGAGGTGACTTTTCCGAAAGGCAGCCAGACTTCCTTGGTTTATTTTTTTTCCCCCTTGAAGATGTTTCGTTTCTCGTCCGGGAAGCTTCATCGGTTCATTGTCCAGAACCGATGAAGCTCCCTGGAATGAGAAGCGAAAGGTCTTCAAGGGGAAAAAAAAAACCCAAGGAAGTCCGAAAAAGCCTTTCGAAAAAGCCACCTTTGGCACCACCGTGACTTGGATAACGGGAGAATCTCCACAGACGTCACCCAGAGGCTTCCGATCCAAGTAACACCGAAGAGCTTCCTGGATAGGAAAGAGAGAGCCAAACAAGTGAAGAAAAACCACGCTGTGCCCTTTTCGAAACGCAACGTCATTAAATTTAGAGAGAGAGGGGAAAAAAACTGCAAAAAGGAGATCCTTGCGAAAGTGAACCATTTCATTTGGGCCACGTCGTTGAGAGTATTTTGCATTCATCAGAAGAGTCATAATTATTTTTATAACTGGGTGGATATATATAGATATACAGATATATAGATATAGATATATAGATAGATAGATATAGATAGATAGATCTGGCAGACCTTTCATTACCCAAAAGGTATCATCATCAGTGCTAGGACGGAGCGGAGTTTGGGGGGAGGAGGAGGAAGACTATGAGGTCCTTAGCGCTCTGTGCGCTTGGTTGTTTCCTTTGTAGATGTTTCATTATGCAAACTAGGTAACATCATCAGTACCAGATGGGAGTGGGGTTGATGGAGGAGGAGGAGGAGGAGGAGGAGGAGGACTGTGGGTCCCTGGTGCTCTCTGAGCTTGGTTGCTTTTTTGTAGAAGTTGCATTACCCAAATAGGTATCATCATCAGTACTAGAAGGAAAGGGGCGTTGGCAAAAATTAGCACCAAGGTTAACACTGGATCAACCATCAACAGCTCAATCAAGGAACTGCAGGTATTCCTCAACTTACAGCAGCTCATTTAGTGTCCATTCAAAGTTGCAACGGCACTGGAAAAAAAATGGTTTACCACCATTTTCCCCACTTATGATCAGGGCAGCCTCCCCCGTGGGTCGTGGGGTTAAAATTCAGATGGCTTGGCAACTGAACTCACATGACGGTTGCAGTGTCCCAGGGGTCAAGTGATCACCTTTTGCAGCCCCCCCGACAAGCAAAATCCATGGAGAAAACCAGATTCATTTTACAACGGTGGTATTCATTTAACAACTGCAGGGATTCGCTTAGCAAATGTGGCGAGAAAGGTTGTAAAATGGTTGTCATGCCCCTGTTGGAGACGGACTACCAGGGAGAGAGGAGGAACAGCCGACAGGGAGTGGAAATATGGCTCCAGAGGTTGTGGAGGAGGCTGGGGAAGGGCAGAGGCCGGCTGGGCAGTCAGAGGAGGACCCAGGCCCGTCCCCTCTCCATCCTAGGGCACGCAGGGAGGAGAGGATCAGGGAGAGACGGGCTCTACTCCGAAGGAGAGGGCCTTGATCCTCTTCATGGGCTGCAGCTGTGACAACTGGATAAGAGGACGGACATGCGTACGGGCCAGTGCTGGAAACAAAGCGTGGAAATATCTCCAGTTTATGATTCTTCTCTAAGTTTGGCATCCTTCCCAGTGTGTGTTATCTGTGGACATCCTCCAGCCTTTATCTTGCCTGGTTTGTGTTGCTTTTTTCCTTCTTCTTGTAACTGTTTGTGTGGGAGTTTTTTGTCTTCCATCAAGAATCCTCGGAGCTTGGAAGCAAAGTGAAAGAAGAAAAGGGGCTTCATCTGTTTTCTGTGACTGTGTTTGTTTTGTATCCCACCCTGGGTCATCACAATGGTTGTAAAAAGTCACTTAACCAATGTCTCACTTCGCAACATATAGGTTGGGCTCAATTGTGGTCATTAAGTCCAGGTCTACTGGTACCAAACCAGACAAATAAGTTGAAGTAAAAAGGGGAAGTTGCTCCCTGTTTATATACATGCAACACCCTCCCCCTTCTAGCACTGATGATGCTACCCAGTTTGGTAATGAAACGTCTGCAGGAAAACAACCAAGCTCAGAGAACACCAAACCCTGAAAATATTCACCTTTATTGGAGTCACACTATAGATTTTCCCAGAAGATATCTATTGGGTTAGTGGGTTATAGCTTTAGTATGGCAAGATCCTGTTTATTGGGTGTAAGCACAGAAAGAACTGGACTCAACTGAATCATTTTTGGGCTTGGGACCAACATTATCTGCAACTTCTCCTCTCTTCTCACACACACAATCAAAAAGTAGAAAATAAAATATATGGCAAGAGTTAAGCATGCATGCACACCCATCAGGCGCCTGGAGTTTAGAATATTTACTCCATTTCAGAAGGCATTTTTAAACAATGAGGAAGTAAACTCCACAGTCAGGTGGACTGGGCGGCTGTAACCAATTTAAACAATACAACAACACACTTTCCGAACTTCCCAACCCATTTGAAAAGCAGAAACAAATTTTGAGACACAAAGTTAAAAAAACAAAACAAAACACAGTAAAACAATTATAAAAGTGGACATGGTCAAAGCTGGGCATATCTTACAATCAGCAAAACACGAGAAATCAAAGAGCAATAAAACTGCATTAATCAGATAATAACGAGACAATAAAACAGATCTGGGTGGCCTGGAAATCCTTCTCAGTGGGGAGTTATTTGATGCAGCTCGACAACTTTATACAAACAAAAATGTGAGTTAATGTTTCAGGAATCCCTTCCCCGCAGGAGCAAAGTCCGTTTAGATGGGATGGCCCATAAACAGATGCCCCTTCGAAAGAGCTGGGAAATAAAAACTTACCAAAGTGAGGTACTTATGAAGTTGGGGACCATTATTTCACTCATATCTTTTAACTTTTAAAATATGGCTTTAACATATTTATGGTTTTATCTTTTTTCTTCTTCTGTTGAACACTGCCCAGCGTAAAATCTTGTAAGATGGCCAGCCATATAAATTGGATGGATGGATGGATGGAGATTGAGAGATATCAAACTGGATGGATGCTAGATAGACAGACAGACAGATGATAGAGCTGTATCAAGATGGATAGATGGATAGATAGCGATAGATAGATAGATAGATAGATAGATAGATAGATAGATAGATAGATAGATAGATAGACAGACAGACAGACAGACAAACAGTCAAATATATCAAGCTGGATGGATGGATAGATAGATGATAGATAGATCAAGAGGGATGGATGGATGAATGGATAGATAGATACATATATCAAGATGGATGGATGGATGGATGGATGGATGGATGGATAGATAGATAGATAGATAGAAAGATAGATAGATAGATAGATAGATAGATAGATAGATATCAAGCTGGCTGGCTGGATGGATGGATGGATAGGTGAATACAACAGGTCCTCAACTAGCAATCATTTCTTCACTGACTGTTCAAATTCTGGTACTTGCACTTACGACCATTGCAGCATCCCCATGGTCACATGATCAACATCCCAGCACCTGGCAACTTGCATAGATTTATGACGGTTGCAATGATTCACTTAACAACCGTGACAAAAAAGGTCATAAAATGGGAGATACTCCCTTAACAAACGCCTCACTTGGCAACCTAAATTTTGGACTCACTTGGGGTGATCCAACCCTTCTCACTAGGCCATGGTTGAGCCACTAGAAGCCTTTTCCTCTCAGCACCCATCCTTGCATAATCGACTTCAGGCCTGCAGGATCTAGAATGTTCCTTTTCAGGCTGCGATCACAACCCTATCATTTTTGTTCGCCCTCCTGGTGTTTATCTCAAAAGTAAATGCCAGCCGCTTGTTGACTCACCCTCAGTTTTAACCAAGCCAAGGAAATGATGCCCGCTGGATTATTCATCCCCATCCTTCGATTCAACTCATCTGACTTTGTTCATCTGCCACCACTCTTGTGGAGACAAGGGAGTGAGATCTTCCCCTGTCATCACCAGCTTAGACTGTTATTTTTTAAGATTTATATTTATTTGCAACCCTCATTATTTTGATGAATAAACCAAGGTAGCGAATGACACATCTCTCTCCTCCTATTTCTTACACAACAACCACCCTGTTAACTAGACTGGGTTGAGAGAGAAAGGGCTGGCCCAATGTCACCTAGTTTTCGTACCTAAGGTGGGACTAGAACTCCCAGTCTCTTGGTGACTGGTTCAAAGTCACCCAGCTGGCTTTCATGACTAAGGCAGAACTAGAACTCACCGTCTCCAGGTGATCGGTCCAAAATCGCCTAGCCAGCTTTCATGCCTAAGGCGGGACTAGAACTCCCCGTCTCCTGGTGATCGGCCCAAAGTCACCCAGTGGCTTTCATGTTAAGGCAGGCCTAGAATTCCCAGCCTTCTGGTATTTGGCCCAAAGTCACCCAGACATCCTTCATGCCTAAGGTGGGACTAGAACTTAGTGCCACCCGGTGATTGGCCCAAAGTCACCCAGCTGGCTCTCATGCCTAAGGCAGGACTAGAACTCACCTTCTCCTGGTGATTGACCCAGGCAGCCAGCTAGCTTTCAGAGCTAAGGCAGGACTAGAACTCCCCTTGCTCGCCAGGGAATTCTGGGAATTGACGTCCACAAGTCTAAAAATTGCCAAGTTTGGAGAACCCAGGACTACACTAAAAACTACCAGCAAAGAGATTTTCAGAAAACTTTCATATAATACACGTTGCCTCCTGAAAAATCACCTTTGGGACAACATGACC
>NW_020717516.1:6360-16599 GCF_900518725.1 Notechis scutatus | reverse complement strand
CAGCTATGCTGGCTGAGGAATTCTGGGAGTTGAAGTCCACAAGTCTTAAAGTTGCCAAGTTTGGAGACCTCTGGTTTATAGGACTTAAAAAGTAACATCCGTTTCTGAATTCAGACGTCCATTTCAGAGTTGGTATTCAGCCGGTTCTGACCGGTTCTGGAGAACCAGTAATGGAAATGTGGAGTAGTTCTGAAGAACCGGCCGATCCCACCTCTGACTGGCCCCGCCAACCCCATCTCTTCTCCGCCTCCCATCGAGTCCCAGCTGGATCGGCTGGGTCTCCTTTGGTTGCCCTGCCCAGGAGAAGGGAGCTGGAAAGCAGGTTAGTGGGGTGGGGAGGGAAGGGGGATTTTGCAATATATCCTTCCGCTGCCACGCCCACCAAGCCACACCTACAGAACCAGTAGTAAAAAAAGTGGGTAGGTAGTTCATTTTGCCATAGAACCAGAAGTGGTATATTCAGCCGGTTCAGACCGGTTCTCTGGAACTGGTAGTGGAAATTTGGAATAGTTCTGAAGAACCGGCCGATCCCACCTCTGACTGGCCCCGCCAACCCCATCTCTTCTCTGCCTCCCATCGAGTCCCAGCTGGATCGGCTGGGTCTCCTTTGGTTGCCCTGCACAGGAGAACAGAGCTGGAAAGCAGGTTAGTGGGATGGGGAGGGAAGGGGGATTTTGCAGTATATCCTTCCACTGCCACACCCACCAAGCCATGCCCACCAAGCCACGCCCACCAGGCCACGCCCACCAAGCCAAGCCACTCCCACAGAACCAGTAATTTTAAAAAATTGAATCCCACCACTGGTCCATTTGTCTGATTGGGTGTTGGACTGGAACAGGGACTCCCCTCCCCAATTTTTTTGGGTACCAGGGATCGGTTCCACGGAGAGAGGTTTTCCCATGGACCGCAGGGGCCGGGGTTTCGCATGCTTCCTGCATCCCATGGACGGGGCTTGGCTTGTTGGCATGGCTTAGTTTTCGGCATGCCGTGGCCCACGATCAGTTCACGGCCCGGGTTTGGAGACCCCTGGAAGAAGAAGAAGACCTCCAAGGACTCTTCCACCTCTAATGACGATAATGATGGTACAATTGTCAGCCACTGTTGAAAGGGCTGCGTTGTAAACAAGGTGGGTGCAGGGGTGGGATTCAAAAATCCCAGGGATCAGTTCATTGCCCGGTTGCTGGGGGTGTGTGTGGCCATGGTGGGCGTGGCCTACCAGAACTTCCAAGAGGGCCGTTTTGCGCCTTCCCCAGAGTCCGGAGGCTTCCCTCGGGCCTCTGGGAGGGCGAAAACAGCCTCCCCCAGGCTCTGGAGGCCCTCCGGAAGCTGGAAACAGGCCCGTTTCTGGACTTTGATCCAAGCTCTGTCAAGGACCTTGGAGTACTCATCTCTAATGACCTAAGTGCTAGAGCCCACTGTAACTACATAGCCAAAAAGGCATTAAGAGTTGTTAACCTCATCCTACGTAACTTTTTCTCTGGTAATATCACACTACTAACCAGAGCATGCAAAACATTTGCTAGACCAATACTCGAATACAGCTCAGCAGTGTGGAACCCACATTACGTATCTGATATTAGCACAGTTGAGAAAGTCCAGAAATATTTAACAAGAAGAGTTCTCCACTCCTCTAGTCGTTGTAGAATACCTTATGCCACCAGACTTGAAATTCTAGACCTAGAAAACTAGAACTACACTGCCTTCGGTCTGACCTAAATATAGTATATAAAATCATACATTGCAATGTCCTACCTGTCAATGAATACTTCAGCTTCAACCATAACAACACAAGAACACACAATAGATACAAACTCAAGGTTAACCGCACCAAACTTGATTGCAGGAAATACGACTTCAGCAACCGAGTGGTCAATGTCTGGAATACTCTACCTGACTCTGTGGTTTCTTCCCCAAACCCCAAAAACTTTAACCTTAGACTGTCTACTATTGACCTCACCCCTTTCCTAAGAGGTCTGTAGGGGGCGTGCATAAGCGCACCAATTGTGCCTACCATCCCTGTCCTATTGTTTCTTTTATATTTTTCGTATAAGTATCTATCTCATGTATTCAAAACTATGTTGATTCTTATACCTGTATCTTGTAAGCGGTTGACAAATCAAAAAATACTAAATACTTCCATAAGGCCTGTTTTTCCCCGTCCCAGAGCCTCCACACAGACCCTGCCTTAGCATCGAAAATGGGCTACGTGGAGGCTCCTGGGAGGGGGGGAGGGGGTTGGTTCAAATACTGGTTCAACGAACCGGATGCCAAGTTAACATCCAGTTCACCCAAACCGGTAGAATCCCACCCCTGGATGCGTGGTGTCGTATCCCTCCCCTTCTGTTGAGGGAGGGCTGCTCAATGTTGACACAGATGATCTCTTGGAGCCCCTCTTTCAAACCAGAGCTCCTCTCTGTCCGGAATGCGGACTTTTCTGTCTTCAAAAGAGCGGCCTTTGTCTTTCAAACGCAGATGGGCTGCTGACTCTTGCCCTGATGGGTTTGTTCTCATGTGTTGTGCCACGGCGTTTGTTTTGTTTCTCCAATGTATAGATCTGCACACGTCTCACTCCTTTGGACTGCATATATGCCACATTGCTCAGTTTGTGCCTGGGGGTTTTATCTTTGGGGTCAGTGGTGCATTTCAAAAAAATTGTACCACTGGTTTGGTGGGCGTGGCTTGGTGGGTGCGCTTTGCACCCGAACGCACACTTTGCGCAGGCGCAGAGGATTTTCGATTCGCCTCCCGCATGCCTGCATTCTCCCTGTCGCTTTAGCAGCTGCCACGCAGCGCTCGTCTGTGCCACGCAAAGCAGCTGCGCTTCAACAGCAGGACATCAATGGGACCCCCGAGTGGGCAGGTGGGCCGAACAGCAGAGCGTTGCAGAGAACTGGTTCGGTCTCCACTGCTCATTGGTGCGACCGGGTCAGCAGAACTGGGTCGAACTGATAGAATACTACCACTGTTTGCGATGGACAAGCTTCTGCCTTAGTGTGATGTCCTTGTTAGAGGGAGAGGAGGAACAGCCGACAGGGAGTGGAAGTGTGGCTCCGGAGGTGGTGGAGGAGGCTGGGGAAGGGCAGAGGCCGGCTGGGCAGCCAGAGGAAGAACCAGGCCCATCCCCTCTGCATTCTAGGACATGCAGGGAGGAATGGAGAAGGAAACAACTTGGTTTACGAGAGAGGAAGCGGCCATGATCCCCTCATTGGTTGCAGCTGGGGAGAATAGTATATAAAAGAGATGATTACAACACAGTGTTGCCAGAAGCATGTTTTATTTTGGGCTGAAGTTATCTTGGTTGGCGTCCTTCCAACAGAATGTGCCTTGTTATCTCATTGAATTTGGTAAATACTTACCCTGGTTTGTTGTGGAAATTCCTTCATTGTAGTTTGTTTTGGTTTTTTATTTCACCTCTATCTGCTCATTGAGTTCAGACTGTATTGCTTTCTTTTGAAGAGTATTTTTGAGTAAGTTTTATCTCCAACTGAGTATTATTGAACAGTGGGGCCAAGTTGGAGGCATTAAAGGACATTTATTTACGTTTTGGATTTTGTTAGGTTTGTGTTACACTCCGGGTCATCACACGTAGTGTGTATTCTTGGGTTTTATCTTAGGTATATTCACTTAACAACTGCTGTGCTTAGCCGATTAAATTAGGGGGCTCCGATTTTGGCCATAAGTCAAGGAAATATTAATCATTAATTGAAATTGTTGCAAAATGCCACAAGAAGCCCACTTGCCTCACTCCATTTTCTCTTTGCTCCTTAACACCAAGTCACCAAGTAACTAATCCTGCACTTCCTTTCCTACAAGGTTGGTTTGTTCGGTTCAGTTGCCTTTTCTATTTTGTATTGCATAATTCCCTTTTCCTTTTGGGGGGTCCAAACATCAGCTACCGGAATTTTTTTTAAATTCAAATTACTTTTTGGCAAACTACAAGTCCAGGTGCAAGATGCGTCCGCGTGATCTTATTCTGGAGAAGCCAGGGTTCTCCTGCGCTAAGGTCGTGAATCGGAAATGAGTCAAAATTCCTCTGTTTTTGCCAAACATCGGCACTCCGCAGAGCCAGCAGTAACAAAAAACAGCATAACCGTAATAAAACAAATAAAGAAAGGCAGAAATGCAATTAGCTGCAGATTTCAACCCAAAGAGACGCTGGCTTACGAAGTTCACTTTATCTGTAATAACATAATAAATCATATTCTATTATACGCTCAATTCTGCAGGCCCAAGCTTCGTTTTGACTTATTCCTCCATGAGCGAACACTTGTTCATTTCTATTATCCATGATTCTATATGTTTATTATTCCTTCTGAATCTCACTTATACTGGAGACATTTTCTCCCATACAAATATGGATCTGATGCTCATTATTGGGATTTCGAGTCAAAGAATAAAGGAACTTGTTTTTCATCGCCAAGAAAAGGAGATGAGGATATGAAAGCTTGCCCTTCGTTTCCACTCTCTGCTTCTGTTCTCATGACACGTGAAATGCAGGAATATGGTTTAACCAGCATGCTAACCTGGCTCAACAGTAGTAACCGTGAGAGGGATCTTGGAGTCCTAGCGGACAATCACTTCAATATGAGCCAGTGTTGTGCTGCAGCCACCAAACAAGCCAACACAATCCTAGCCTGCATTAACAGAGGGATAGAATCAAGATCAGGTGAGGTGTTAATGCCACTTTATAAGGCCTTGGTAAAGCCACACTTGGAATCCTGCATCCAGTTTGGGTTGCCACGATGTGAAAAAGATCTTGAGACTCTAGAAAGAATTCAGAGAAGAGCAATCACGATGGTTAGGGGACTGGAGGATAAAACATACGAAGAACGGTTGCAGGAACTGGGCTTGGCTTAGTTTGATGAAAAGAAGGACCAGGGGAGACAGGATGGCAGTCTTCCAATATTTGAAGGGCTGCCCCAAAGAAGAGGGAGTCAAGCTATTCTCCAAAGCACCAGAAGGCAGGACAAGAAGCAATGGGTGGAAACTAATCAAGGAGAGAGATTCAACCTGGAAATAAGGAGGAATTTTTCTGACAGTGAGAACAATTAACCGGTGGAACTACCTGCCACCCAAAGTTGCAAATGACCCAACGCTAGACGTTTTTAAAAAATTGGACAAGACTTGTTTGAAATGGTTTAGGGATTCCTGCCTGAGCAGAGGGCTGGACTAGAAGACCTCCAAGGTCCCTTCCAACTCTGTTATTCTGCTAGTCCCCCATCAGGAACAGCTGGGTGCCAGACCACCATGCGATGGAACCTGAAATGGGAAGGATTTAGAATCTGCAATTGGGGAACTGGGGTTTGTTCCCAAGGTGGTAACAAGTCCACCTTGTTAGTTTGGTTTTCTTTCACAGGCTGGGTGTGTATGATGGTTAAGTAGAAACAGCAGGTGCCAAGGTTAGAAGCAGGTAAAACAAGCATTAATTGCACAAAATGTGATCCAGAGACTCTCCAGGCCGGGGTGGTAAAAATTTGAGGGCTAAACCTGTTGCAAATGTTGATTGCAGGGAGTCCTTGACTTGTGGAGCCCCACATTTCATATCGTTAAGTGAGACATTTGTTCAGTGTTGTGGTTCGCCGGCAGCAGGTGCGGACGGCTGAGGTCTCGGAGAGCGAGGACTCAAATGAGGAGCCTGCGAGTGACGCAGGGATGGGGCCCGGATCATCAGGGAGCAAAGTGCTACCTTTGGAGATTGTGGAGGCTGGCAGCAGTGAGGAAGAGGCCCCCGAGGAGCATGTGCCCAATGTGCATGCGTGCAGGGCTGCTCGAAGGAAAGAGCAGCTGCAGCAGCACGGGCGACTCGGGAGTAAGGCTGCAAGGTGATGGCCCCTCCCTCAAGAGATAAAAGCCAGCTGAGGAACCACAGTTCTTTGCAGGAAGCAAAGAAGTTTTATACTCGAGTCTGGTGGACGTTTGGAATATCTGAGTTGATGCTTGGAGACTCTTTGATTTATTGTTTAGGAATTTTATCTGTTGTTCTTGGCAGCCTTGCAAAAACTTGGCAAGGCTCTTTCTTGTCAGAGCTAATTAGTTGGAAGCAGCCTTTTTATCTGTGCAGAAACAGGATTCGTTAATGAAACAGTAAAAGGTTGTGCTGGTACCTTTGTCTTGCGTTTGCTCTCTGGGAACCAGGTTTGGGTCAGAACATGAAGTGGCCTCATTTTATGACTTTTCCTGCCACCGTTGTTAAGTGAATCCCAGCGGTTGATAAGTTAGTCACATGGTCGTGAAGTGAATCCGGCTTTCCCCTTGACGTTGCTTGTCAGAAGGTCGCAAAAGGGGGAATCGCGTGACCCCGGGACAGCACAACCGTCGTAAAAGTGAGCCAATCTGAATTTTGATCACGTGACCGTGGGGGGAATGCCGCAACGGTCCCACGTCCCTTTTTTTCAGAGCCGTTGTAACTTTGAACAGTCACTAAACGAAGGGTTGTAATTGTTCTACTAGCACAGGAAATTAAAAGGTCTTTTTTTCTTTCTCTCTTTCTGCTAAAAAAAAGATGCATCTTTGTCTACCGGATAGTTTGATGGTTGGGCAAACCCAGTTCGCGCCCCTGTTGCCCTCAAGAACCACAAGCTAGCTAATCGTGTGTGGCTGGCCCTTGTGGTTGTGCAGCTGGGAGCCGGCAATTCTCAGCCGGCAACGATGGGGGACGGTTGTGTGTCAAGCAACAACAAACGCTGGGCGGCTCTACCCAGGTTCAGGCTGGCGAAACTCAGTGGTGAATTTCTTGGGCTTCTACCGCCTCCTTGTGTCGAGAGCACAAACCGCACCTTCTGCAGGAGCTCTTGGTTACACGAACGGGGTGGGCTAAATCAAAACCCACCCAAAGGCGACTTTGAGGGAACTCTTGTGCTGAAAGGATTTTTTTGCACAGCCAAATCTGTGCAAATGTACAACCATCCCAGTGCATACACACACAGACACAGACACACACACACATGCACAACCTTTCCTGCCCTGCTTTGTTAAAAGCAACCTCTAAACCTTAGTTTAGCGCTTAGCAGCAGAATAGAATTTCGTCTATCAGCTGACTCCAAGAAAACATTTTAGAATAGAAATAGAACAAAACAGAACAGAATGCGAAACATAATACAGAAAAGAACAGAATAGAAACATAATAGAACAGAATAGAAATAGAACAGAACAATACAAAACATAATACAGAAAAGAATAGAAACAGAACAGAACATAATACAGAACATTATGAACATAATACAGAACATATTACATAACAGAACATAATACACGGTAGAATAGAAATAGAATAGAAATAGAACAGAACAAAATACAGAACAGAAACAGAACAGAAACAGAATATAGAATAGAATAGAAATAGAAAACAGAACAGAATGCAAAACATAATACAGAAAAGAACAGAATAGAAACAGAATAGAACAGAAATAGAACAGAACACAATACAAAACATAATACAGAAAAGAAGAGAAATAGAACAGAATACAATACAGAACATTATGAACATAATACAGAACATATTACATAACAGAACATAATACACAGTAGAATAGAAATAGAATAGAAATAGAACAGAACAAAACACAGAACAGAAACAGAATATAGAATTGAATAGAAACAGAACAGAAACAGAATAGAATACAGAACAGTAACAGAACAAAATAGATAGAAAAAGAACAGAGAACAGAATAGACCTCAGTTGGAACTGGAAGGGTAAGCAAGGGCGCTGGTTTCATTTATCCCAAATTCTACGTAACCTTTTCCACCTCCGCTACCTCATCCGGCTACCCCGAGGAGGCCTGTTTCTAAGCATCCTCAGTCCTTCTGCACAAATTGTCTCCCAAAGGCCGGATGACAAATGATCCTCGATTTCTTCTTTCCGGGGACAAGGCAGCTGGTTTTTATCCCTTATCTCAGTCCCATTCCCGGCAGAGCTTCTCTGGAAGATAATTGCTTTGCTTGACCTTCCCTTTTGAGCGTCCTCTGTTGTTTTATTTTATTTTTTTTGCACGGGGAAAGCCCGTTCCTCTGCCTTCCTTTCTCTATTTTCCAGCAGGCTTTGTCTCTCGGAGAACAACGCCTTTTGAGTAGGTTGTTTAAGCTACAAGGATAATCTTCCGCCTTGGGGAAAACAGAATTCAGGAGAAGAGTGGTTGGGCTGAACAAGGCCTGGGTTTCATTTTCATTTTTTTTCTAGAGAAAGGAATTATTTGGGTGATGCTGAATCAGTGATCCAGCCTGAATAATCGAGATCCAGTTTGTGACTTAAAAGAGATGAGTTGAAGCAGAAATGCTTATGTTGTTCTCTGGCGTAGGCGGCTTAAAAGAAAAAGTCCTCAGGGAGTTAAAAAAAATAGCCATTTTTTAAAAAATCAGGTTGTTTTTTTCCAGCATCCAGTCAAGATGGATTCTTTTATGTTTAATATTAGATTTATTTGATATTTGGATCATTTTTTTTCTCCTTGTTTGTACACAAATTTCCCCCCTTCCCCCATTTTTAATGTCGGACGTATGTTTTCCTGTTTTCCATTTTATTCGTGTATTCCAAAGTTGCAGAAAAGAAACATTTGCTTAGCAAGGCTCCTTCCAAATTCAGCTTCTGCTTCCGTTTTGTAACCATCTTCATCTCTACCTTCTGGTCTCGATTCCTGTATTTGTGAGGTCAGCAGTGATGGGATTCACCTGGGGTTCACAAGAACTGGGTTGTTCACTTTCCGAGATGTTTGACAAACTGGTTGTTGGAAGAAATAATTAGGGCAGAGAACCAGGGGTGGGATTCTACCTGGACGGACCGGTTCTATAGTACTGGTTGTTACAATTGCGCGTAGTTCGGAGAACCAGCAAATAGCGCCACTGGCTGGCCCCTCCCCCTCCCCGCCCACTCACTCTTTACCTGGCATGTGCGCCATCCAACTTGCCTGCCTTGTGCCTTTGCCCAATTATTTTGGTAAGTTACTATTTTTCCTTTTTTTTTTCTCCCAACTACCAGCTGTTCCGACTATCAGCTGTTCCGGGAGATTTAGATGAGCTAGAAAGCAGGAAATCTTTGGATTTCTTGCTTTCTAGCTCATCTAAAAGCAGAGCTGAACCTTCCTTAGGACCGGTCTTCCGGTTTGCAAGGCTTCGGCAGCGGCAGGGATTCGCGATACCGCGCGATCCCTGCTGCGCTCGCTGCCAAGGTGCCCCCGATCCGCTTGGATTTGGGGGATACAGCTGCCCCATAGAGGCAGCTGAAGACAGGGGGATCCGGATAGGGGTTTGGGGGTGTCGCAGACCCCCTCCCCAGCCGGCAAAACCCCCTTTTCCCAAGGCGGAGGAGCGGCGGTCAGTAATGGCCGCCACAAAGAAACCTGCAGCTGGACAAGATTGTGCAGGAGGAAGAAAGTCGGAAGAGTTGTGAAAGTGGTTTTTGACCGGGATAAAGTAAGGGAAAGTACCCTGGAATTTGAAAGTTGCCAAGATAAATTGTTTCCAGAGACAGTTACAAGCGGCGAATGGAATCCTAAAAGGGAAAGTTTTTTTTTTTTTCACTCTCCTTCCTAACGTGACAGTGGATGGAACTATAAGAGAAATCGGAAAACCTGCATTGGAGGTAACTAAATGCTGAAGGGATAAGGATTTCTGAACTTTTAAAGAAGTCCACGAGTCCTAAAGTGGCCATGTTTGGAGACCTCTGGTCAAAAGAATCAAGATGGCGGCTCCCAGCTCTGCCATCAAATCTCCATCCGCATGTGCAACCCCTGTAAACGTGGCTAGAGAGCTTCAAGGGCCCTGCAGTAGAGTTGCCATCTTGACTTTTTTGACCTAATTCCAGACACTCTGGTGCATTACGGACGTTCAGGAGCTGCAGGGAAGGAGAAATGGGTTGCTTGGTTTAATCATTAAGCTTCCACCCCGGTCAACATCACACAGCTGAACAGGCTGAGTCAACAAGGGTTGAAAGGCCCAAAGTGAGAGTGACAGGAATGGACAATTGGCAGCATATGGCAACAGTGATCGGCACATCAGAAACACAAGGACACCACAACAGGGAAAAGAAAACGGAAAGAGAGCACAACTGCATCTAAGGAAGAAGACCCTAACCCAAACCAGAGCATTTTGAAATGTTTTTCCCCAAAATGGGGTCAGCTCCACATTGGAATGCAACCACAAGTCAATGGAAGAAACCCTATCTCACTTTCTCCTTCCTTCCTTCCCTTTCCTCCCTCCCTCCTGTCTCTTTCTCCTTCCTTCCTCTCTCTTTCTCTTTCTCTCATTTAC
>NW_020717515.1:46491-56610 GCF_900518725.1 Notechis scutatus | reverse complement strand
CAAGGAGGAGCCAAGGGACGTGAGCCTTTGCAGGAAGCAACTTTGTTCATTCTGGTTGGTTTAAACTCTGAAGCTCCATGTTGACTTTGTGCTCCGTTTGGCCTCGTGTAGCTAATGTGCAATTTAGTCATTGGCAGCATTTCAAGGGAGATAAAGGTGGGTGCTTATCTCGAGGGACTGTTTGGGACTGCTTACCGGCTGGGAATGAATAGAATTCCCAGCTATTGAAATAAAAAGAGGGTTGTTTGGACTAAGAGTGTGCTTAATTACGGTCTCAGGGAAACTTGGTCAGAACAGTTGCAACGGCACAGAAAAAAAGCGACTTACGACCATTGCAAGATCCCCCACGGTCACATGGTCAAAATTCGGACGCTGAGCAACTGACTCATATTTATGACGGTCACCATGTCCCGGGGGGGGGAGGTCACATGATCCCCTTTTGCGACCGTTGGACCAGCCAAGTCAATGGGGAGCCCAGCTCCACTTCACCGTCGGATGAACTTTTAACGACCGCAGCAATTCGTTTAACAACAGTCAGAAGAACGGCCATTAAAAAAAACACGCCAACCCTCATGAATATGAGTCAGTTGCCAAGGGGCTGAATTGTCAATCAGGTGACCACGGGGATGCTACCATGGTCGCAAGTGTGGAACACGGTCCTAAGTCGTGTTTTTTTTTTCAGTGCCATCGTACCTTTGGGTCATTAAACTAACTGTTGTAAGTCGAGGACTACTTGAAATAGAGACACCTATCGTGTTGAAAAGTCCCTTCGGAGTAGATGGGAGGTCCAACCAGGAGTACCTGTTTCCCCCCAAATAAGACCCTGTCTTATTATTTTTGGCCACACACACAAAAAAAGGCACCA
This sequence comes from Notechis scutatus, assembly GCF_900518725.1. The sequence continues at coordinate 55,745 of NW_020717515.1, read as the reverse complement.
GGTCTTATTTTCGGGGGACGCCATCCACTGACTAACCTCACTTACGTGCGTCGACCCTGGCCGCCTTTTCGCTGTCAGAGGCCTTCAGGAACTTCTTCTTCTGTGGCTGGCAAGGCTTTCCTGAAGTCCTCTGTACCCAGTAACAGAGCTCTGGATCGATCCAGAGCTTTGTTACCAGCTCCAGAGGCCTTCAGAAAAGCTGGGTCAGCTGCCGAAGAAACGGGCCGGCCAGGCAGGTGTCGGGGTGGGTGGGTTGCGAGGCCTGGCTACACCTGTCCAAAGGGAAGTAGTAGGGCAGCTCGATTCCCTCCCACCCACCCATCCCTACCCTAACTTAATTTTTACCCATCCACCCTGGGCTTATTAGGGCTTATTTTGGGAGGTAGGGCTTTTATTGGGTGCATATGTAAAAAATCAAGCTAGGTGTCAGGGCTTCCAACAAATCCGCCCCCATTCAAATCATAAGTCTTTTTTTTTTTAAACAATTTTATTAGTTTTTAAAGACAGACAAAACAAACAAAACATGAAAACACCCAGCTTTCTTTCATAGATATACAAACAGTGTGTCGGTTGGTTTACCAGTTTTTGTGCCTTCATTTCGTAGTCTCAGTTACAGTTACATTACATAATAACTCATATTATCAATCAGAAATTATATACCACTATTAAACAATCATTTGACTATGATTTTATTCATTCATACTTTGCGAGATAACTATAATTTACTTAATTTATTTTATAACAAATCATATAATCATACCAAATCTATCCTGAAAACATTTTATGGATATGATATCAAATAAGAAAAAAAATAAGAAAAAATATCTCTTTATATATTCATTATTATCTAAAATTCTAAATATTCTATTATTGTATTTTATCATCCAACCATAAGTCTTTAGCCGCACCTCTCGGAGAAAATAAAATTGATTTATTAGAAGTGGCCATGTTAGCGTTACCTGGATGCAGCCGACACTAAAATACATCATTCATTTCCCCCTTGACCCTGGTCTTCCCCCCCACTCCCTGGACGTATATTCTCCAATGGGACACCTCCCTAGCCAAGAGCCATCCATCATGCTCTCCAGTAATAATCTTGCGCGCCAACAGCTTCGGCTGCCAAGGCGATGATCTGAAGCATTTAAGGAATGCACTGTTCTCCTCCCCACTTCCTTTCTGCTGGCAACTAAAAAGACCAAAGAGGTTTTTTTTTTGTTTTTTTTTAAAGTTGACACTAGGACTTAATTTCAGGGTAGGTCGTATTTTCGGGGGAAACAGGGTAGGAGCTATTCAGAGCCGTGAAAAGTCTGGCTTTGTTTCCCTTTTCAGGTGATCGACGACCTGGTGAAAGAAGTTCAGGAGCTGCACAAGAGCATTGTCATCCTGCATCAGTCCCTGGGGGACCCCTACAACACCATTTTCCCGGACGTCCTTCTTCGCCGGCCCAAGTACTTGTCCCTCCCTTTTCACCCTCACGTCCCTTCTCACGCAGCCAGACGAAACGGCAAACTCGGGAGTGTATAACGGGTTGGTCCTCGGCTTACGCCCCGGCTGCTTAGCAACCTCTCCAAGTTACGGCTGATGGGAAAGGGTGCACTCAGTGGCGACCTGGGATTTAAAAGGCAGGAATGTCATGCATAAAGCGTGGCGGCCTAGAGGCGGAGCGGTCGCCTCCCAATCAGGAGGCTGTGCGTTCAATCCTAGGTAGAGCTATTTTTCTCTCTCTGGGAACCATGAGAATGTATCTGCCGAGCAAAACTCCCCATTGGCAACAGGAAAGGCATCCGGCCAGTAAATACTCAGCTCCCTTCAGTTGCCCGGACTCCAGCCCACACACGGGATTATGGGGGTCCTTAAAAGGAGGGGATGATGAATATAACGTATAAGCATCCCATAATGCTCTTGCAGCATGATGACGTGATCAAAATTCAGCCGCTTTAGCAGCTGACTCCATTTTAGGACGGTCGCAGTGTTCCCGGGGGTCACACGATCTCCTTTTGCAACCTTCACTTCACCCCTCTCTCTCCCTTAGCAGCAGAACCTTTGGGCTCAGTTGCGGTCGTAAGTCGAGGACAATCTGTTCTTACGACCTGGATTCATCGTTCCGATGGCTGCCCTCCAACCCCTGCATGGTCTTGTGATGGCATTGTAGGGGGCTCAGCACTTGTCACCTCTCCTCCCTTTCCTAGTGTGGATCAGCCAATCAATTAGAATAGCGCTGGAAGGGACCGCCGAGGCCATTTAGTCCAACCCCGTTTCATACTGCACCATTTCAGAGAAGTGGCTGTCCAGTCTCCTTCTTAAAGACCTCCGATGTTGGAGCACCTACAACTTCTGGTGGCAAGCAGTCCCACTGGTTAATTGTCCTCCCTGTTAGGAAGTTTCTCCTTCGTTCCTGATTGCTTCTTGTTAGAGTTTGCAGCATAAATTCGAGTCCAGAAAACATGCAGATGACTAATTCAGCCGGATCGCTAACTTCTTTATCAACATCATCATACGAGTAAAGTTTACAATACCATGTGTAGATTCTTTCAATGTAACATAAGCATAAGGCTCCATGGGGCCATGCAGGGGCAACTCTGTAGGCTGTCTTTTGAGTATCACGCTTGGTTGAGCCTTTGTTGGATGATGATGTAATGAAAGGGCTTTGGGCAATTCCTATTATGGCTCTACCTGGAGTAGATCTTTGTTATGTAAAATAGACTGGCCCAGGCCAGAGTAATGGCCCATTAGCAAAGGTAAAGGGGGGGGGTAAGTTTCTCCCTTTTTTTTCTTTTTAAGGGAAATATCCTTCCTTTTTAAGTATATCCTAAAATATTTCATTTTCCTAGGAGTGGTGTGGATTTTAACTTCCAACAGGCCAAACCCAAATCCTGCAACTATATATTTTCATATATCCTGCAACTATATATCTTCATATATTTTAGTCTCTAGGCCTTTAATCCTCCTAAGTTGCTCTTCTCTGCACTTTTTTCCCCAAAGTCTCAACCTCTTTTTTTGTGTGTAGTATGGTGACCAAAACTGGATGCAGGATTCCGGGTGTGTCCTTACTAAGGCTTTACAAAGTGGCACTAATACTTCACGTAATCTTGATTCTATGCGTCTGTTTATACAACCAAGGATCGTATTCGCTTTTGTTGGCTGCTGCTGCTGCTGCACCCGGCTGGCTCATAGTTAACCGAGGTCCCTCTCACAGTCACTGTTTTTGAGACAGGTTTGGCCTAATCTCTACTTGTCACCCCATGTCTGCTTCTCTCTTTCCCCCCCCCCCCCCAGATGCACCCCAGACATGGAGGTCGTTCTGAACATCCCAACCGATGAAGATTTCCCCTTGTAGTCGCCGGAAAGGAAGCGGGAAGGAGGACGCCTTGACTGCCTAAAACCTTCTTGGAATCCATTGTGGGTTGGGTTTGGCTGTGTTTGGCCCAGTTTGGGTGCCGCGTCCTGGCCAGAACCTTTAACCTTGCTAAATCTTACAGCCGCCTTTCAATTTCCTCGGTTAAATATATCGGGGTTTTCTTTTCCTCTATTAAAGGCAGCCCTTATCTGACTCCATGGTGTTGGGTTTATGGTTGGGGCACCCCGAAAATCAATGCATTTGTTTTTGTTCCGACAAAAACTACGGCTTCCGAGACCGTAATTACGCACATGCTTCTTTTAAAAACATATAAATATAAATGTGATTATTAATACATGAAATGGATAAGAATCAAAGGGGACATTAGGACGGTGGGCACATTGGTGTGCTTATGCATGCTTCTTAGGAATGGGGTGAGGTCAACAATAGACGGTCCGAAGTTAAAAGTGTTGGGGGGTTTGGGGAAGAAACCACAGAGTCGGGGAGCGCATACCAGGCGTTGACTACCCTGTGGCGGAAGTTGTATATTTCCTGCAATCGAGTTTGGAGCGGTTTACCCTGAGTTTGTATCTTGTTATTGTGCGTTCTTGTATTGTGGTCGAAGCTGAAGGAGTCATTGACAGGCGGGACATTGCAGTAGATAATTTTATGTACTACCCTTAAGTCGGACCAAAGGCGGCGTAGTTCCAAGTTACCTAAGCCTAAAATTTCAAATTATGGCGGCATAAGGTATTCTGTTGCGAGTAGAGGACTGGAGGACTCTTCTCGTGAACTATTTCTGGACTCTCTCGATTGCATTAATGTCCGATATGCAATGCGGGTTCCAGACGGGTGAGCTGTATTCAAGTCTTGGTCTAGCAAAGGTTTTGTATGCTCTAGTTAGTAGTACAATATTACCGGAGAAAAAGCTTCGCAGGATTAGGTAAACAGCTTCTTAATGCCTTCATCCCTTCCAATTCTGTTATTTCCGTTGCTAAGCAAGACCGTTGTTAAATTAGTTTTGCCCCATTTTACGACGTCTCTTGGGAGTTTTGTTAAGTGAATGACTGTGGTGTTAAAGTGAGCAACACATTGGTGTGAGAGAGAGAGAATGCCTCCAGGGGTTTTTTCACGGCAGCCTCCGAATCCACCACTAGGTGGAGACAGACGGCGTTTTAAGTGATGATGTCACAGCTCCGACCTTACATTTCAATGCAATGCATAACTATCCAATTTTGGTCACCACATTCGAAAAACAAGATGAAAAACAAGACTTTGGAAAAAAAAATGTGCAGAGAAGAGCAGCTAAGAAGATCAAAGGCTTGGAGACTAAAACACACAAAAAACAACGGCAATATTTGGCTTTGGCTAGTCAACAGAAAAGAAGAATTAGGAGTGACACGATAGCAGCATTCCAATATTTGAGGGGCTGCCCCAAAGGAGAGGAAGTTTGACTTATTTTCTAAAATGCCAGAAGGCTAAAACAAGAAACAACAGATGGAAAGTCATGGAGGAGAGAAACAACCTAAAACTTAAGGAGAAATTTCCTGACGGGACAATTAGCCAGTGGAACAGCTTGCCACTAGAAATCGTGGGCATCTCTGGAAGGTTTTAAGAGGAGTCCAGACAGTCACTTATCTGAAATAGTATAGGTTCTCCTGCTGGAGCAGGGGGCTGGACTAGAAGATCTCTAAGGTCCCTTCCAGCTCATTCATTTACATCACAGCAGCTACGGTCATTTATTCAGGACGTTCCAATCATTGACATACAGAAATCTTCAAGACGGACATGAAGCTTTTGGTCTGAAACGGTGCAGAATAGAAGAGAAACGCAGAGGAAAAGGGGAAAAAAATGGAGCAAATGCAAAATTTTCATATCTTTGGGCAGCTCTGGGGCTGTGCAGCGCAGGTAGTCCTTAACAAGCGTTCATTTAGTGACCGTTCAACGTTAACACTAGTGGCAAGACAGGTCATAAAATGAAGCAGAGCTCGACGTGCAACTGTCTTGTTTAGCAACGGGAATGTTGAGCTCAATTGGGGGTCGTACGTGGGGAAATATCTGTACCGTGTGAGTTGTTGATTAAAAAAACAAAACCCAGTAAAGTCAGGTAGTAAATAAATATAAATAAATATAAATACAGATAGCCCGTGTCAGTTTTGGTCATAAGTCAGAGTTTACCTGCAGTGTTCTTTGGCCTAGCACAGTGGTCACCAACCAGTGGGCCAGGGACCACTGGTGGTCCGTAGGAAAATTTTGGTGGTCTGCAGAGAAATGTCCCCCCCAAAAGCAATTAATCCAGGCTGTGTGGAAACACAAGGCTTGCGTCGCTTGCTTTGCGAACAACACGAGGGAGTGAGAGGAAGGGGGAAAAGGCGGAGGGGGGGAACTTGTCCCACACGCCCCACATGCCTGGCCTGGCTGCTTCTTTCCGCTTCTTTCTTCTGCTGTTTTTGGCTGCATGCAAGGAAAGCAGCCAAAGTCTTTCTTTCTCTCCCCCTGAGAACGGAGCTGGAGACGGTATCCTGCAATCCCAAATAAAGATCGATCGAACGGTAGGAAAACGTGGTGGGGGATTTTCCTGCAGACTTTTTGGGGGGAGATTTTCCCAGGGTCTCCGGTCCGCGGGATTTAAAATGAGGAGTTTGGTGGTCCCTGAGGTCCAACAGGTTGGCGACCCCTGGCCTAAGCACACCCAGGGAGAGGTCTTAATTCAAGAATTGCCTTGTTTCTGATTGACCTTGGAAGAAAAGGAGATGGGGAGGTACGTCTCTCCTTTTTTTTAAAAAAAAGAAAGAAATGCACATTTTCTGAGAAATTCCACGTTGGGATTGGGACGGAAAGTCCTGGTAAAGCATCCCGATTGCCACGGAGGGCTGAGCATCTGCTCCTCTCGTTAAATGCTTTCTCACAGCTCTGCCTTGGTCTCTTGTGGTCCTGTGAACGGCCCCAGGGAGCCATCTGGATCCCAAATACGGAATAACGAAGTTTGGGAGACATGACAGCAGCCTTCCAGTATTTGAGGAGGAAGGGGGGTCAACTTATTTTCCAAAGCACCCAAAGGCCAGACAAGGAATCATGATCAGAAACTGAACAAGGTTCAGAGGTTCAACCTGGAAATAAGAAGGAAATTCCTGGCAACCCATCAGTGGAACTGCTTGCCAGCAGAACTTTTAGGTGCTCCAAGACTGGAGGCTTTCAAGAAGAGACTGGACAGATCATTTGTCCAGAATTGTCTAGGTTAACAGACTCAACGTTGGAAGGGACCCTGGGGGTCTTCTAGTCCAGCCCTCTGCTCAAGGGAGAAGAACCTTTACAGTTCTGGACAAATGGCTGTCGAATCTTTTCATGAAGGCCCCCAGTATCGGTCCGTCTGCTTGAGCAGAGGATTGGTCTGGAACAGTGGTTGCCAACTAGTGGGCTGGGGACCACTGGTGGCCCACGAGAAAATTTTGGAGGTCCGCAGAAAAATGTCACCCGCCCCAAAGCAATTAATCCAGGCTGTGCGGGAACACAAGGCTGTGCCGCCCACATGGCCTGCGGGAACACAAGGCTTGCGTCGCTTGCATTGTGCACAACACAAGGTAGTGAGGGGGAGGGGGGAAAGGGCAGAGGGGGGGGAATTTGTCCCACGTGCCCCACACACCTGGCCTGGCCACTGGGCTGCTACTTTCTGCCTCTTTCTCCTTCTGCTTTTGGCTGCATGCATGGAAAGCAGCAGAAGTCTTTCTTTCTCTCCCCCAAACTCCGCCAGAAATGAGTCTTTGGGACCCTGCAAGGCCTCCTGCTCCAAGAGGCTGCGCCGGCAAAGACTCGTTTCTGGCGGAGTTTTTGGAGAGAAAGAAAGACTTCTGCGGCTTCTGCTGTTTTCCTTGCATGAAGCCAAAAGTCTCTCTCTCTCTCTCTCTCCTCCTGAGAACGGAGCTGGAGATGGTATCCTGTGATCCCAAATAAAGAACGATCGATCCCAAATAAAGAACGATCGATCGGTAGGAAAACGGGGTGGGGGATTTTCCTGCCGACTTTTTTTTTTCCCCAGGGTCTCCGCTCCGTGGGATTTAAAATGAGGAGTTTGGTGGTCCCTGAGCTCCAAAAGGTTGACGACCCCTGGACTAGATGACCTCCGAGGTCCCTTCCAACCCTTGTTATTCTGTAAGGGTTTCCAGCTTGAGCGGGCCGTTGGACTAGAAGACCTCTAAGGTCCCTTCCCAACGTTGTTAGTGGGATCTCTTTATCCCCTCTTCCCAAAGGAATGGGAGCTTCCAAGGAAAACCAGCTTGGCAGCGCCAAAGCAGAGGCGGCTGAGACTGGGGTCTTCTCCAGGGCAGACGGGGGCTGGTACCCAAACTTGTGTCCCCCCCCCCCCCCCCGGGGCATCGATTCGCGGTTTTTAGGGCCGCGCAGCGCCCAGCCCTGCAGGGCTCGGCTCCCATCCACGGCAGGAGACTCCTGCCCGGCCGTCTGGATGACCTCAGAGACCCCCCCCTCCTTCTCGTCCTGGTTGGGAAGGGCGGCGGCGGGGAGGGGGGGAGGGGGAGGTCCATCTGGGCCGCAGGGGGTGTGTCCCTCCCGCAGCTGCGACGGGGCGGGGGCGCCTCCGCTCCGCTTCAAAAGTCCCCTCCTGCCCTGCCCCGGGCGGCGCTGTGCCATGAAGCCGGACAGGCTGGGTTGGGGGGCGGCCGGAGGATCCCCGGGAGCGGAGCCGTCGAGCTGGTAAGCTTCCCTCCCCCCCCCCCACCCCCCCAAACTTGGAAAGCGGCCCGTGGGGAGGTCTCGTCCACCTGGAGGGGGTGGAGTAGCGCTCCCCTCCCCGGGACTTTTAGAGCCCCTGCGAATGCGGGCGAGGGGAGCCCCCCGAGGCCATGCAGACTGCCCCTGGAAAGCTTTCCACCCACCGTGGTTCGCTTTTCGCCAAGTTTCTCGGTGGGGGGGGGAGGGAGGGAGGGAGAAGGATTCCGGACCCTTCCCCAGTAAAGAGGGGGAAAGCAGGGAGTTCTCCCATTTTTTGGGGGGCCGCTTTGGGACACAATCAAGGGACGGAACAGAAGTGGCCTTGGGAAGTTTTGTGGGAGCTTCGTCGCGGGAGGTTTTCAAAAAGAGACCGGACTGGCCCTCGGTCAGAAATGGTGCAGGGTCTCCTTGCTTGGGCGGGAAGGGGTTGGGCTAGATGACCTCCAAGGTCCCTTTCCCACTCTTGTTATTCTGTTAACTGTGAAGACTCCGGACTCCCAACTTCCAGAATTCTAGAAGTTGGCAGCCACACTTTTTGGATACGTCTAGATTAGAGACCCCCAAAATCGAAGCGGCCCCCCGCCCCCCCGGTAGGGATAACCCCCCCGCGCAAGCAGGGCGCCCGGCGTTGGTTTCCTGGTCCCCTGCCCCCACACCAGAGCCCCCCCCCCCCCCCCCCACGCCCGAACCATACTGGAGCCAGGGCTGCCGGAGGGCAGCCGATGGCCCACCGTTTGCGGAAGGCGGGTGTAACTTTATGCCTCGGGAGACAATCGGAAACCGCTTTCCTTTTTGAATTTTTAACCGTGTTTTGGAAGTTGGGAGCTGGCAAAACCAGGCTGCCCGGCGTTGGGTTACTGGTGCCCTGGCAAGAAACCAGAACTGGATTGCAACCCGCCGAGAGAGGAGGGGAGGGGGAGAGAGATGGAGGAGGGGGAGGAGGGAGGGGGAGGGAGAGAGAAAAAGAGCCAAAAAGAAAGAGAAAGGGAGGGAGAGAAAGAGGGAGAGAGAGAGAGAGAGAGGGAGGGAGAGGGAGGGAGAGGGAGAGAGAAAGAGGGAGGGAGAAAGAGCAGGAGAGGGAGAAAAAGAGGGAGAGAGAGAGAAAGGGAGAGGGAGAGAAAGAGAGCCAAAAAGAGAAAGGGGGAGAGAGAGAGAAAGAGGGAGAGAGAGAAAGGGAGAGAGAGAGAGA
>NW_020717514.1:47649-58712 GCF_900518725.1 Notechis scutatus | reverse complement strand
CCAATTTCATGTACCATTTCCATGTCAATTTCACATATCAAGAAGTGTGTTTGAAGAAATTCACAAGTTTTCCTGTTCTCCAAGCAGCACGGATTCGTGTTTCATTGAGACCTTTTAATTCATCCCAGTTTCCAAATCTCCAATATGCAAATGTTTCATCTGGTCATTGGCTAAAGCAGAAGACCTCAACATGCTATTGGGGAAGTAAGTTTTCTACTAGAACCAATCAGGCCAGTTCTCATTTGCATGGAAGGCGAAAGCAGGAGATTTAAATGAAAGGGAAGAAGAAGATCTGAAGAAGGTTATAATTTTCCTCTAGAGAAGGATATTCCTTGCCAAAGTTCACCATGGGTTGGGCAGTGGTCTTCCTTGCGCTCCTCACTTATTGCACAGGGAGAGTTTTCTGGGCCAAGAGAGGATTTGGCTGTGATTCTCATAAGAAAAGGTTTTCTTGGAAATGGCTCAGAGCAAATGAAGGTGCATCAATTTAACAGTATTTCTTTCTTTTCCCCCCCTCACTCTTCCCCTCCCTACCTCCCACTATAAATTTAAGGCATCAATGCCCAGCCCAGTTGGACTCAGCCTCCTTCCAGTTCCATGTCCCTGCGTGAAACCATTACACTCGCCTGCACAACAACTCAGAGTTCCTACAGCATTGAGTGGTATCAACAGAAAGGAGGAGAAGCCCCTCGTTTTGTCCACTGTGATGGCTGCAGCAGGGGGGAAGGGATCCCAGATCGGTTCACTGCCACCAGATCTGGGAGTACAGGATCTTTGGCCATCACCAATGTGCAAGCTGAAGACGAGGGAGATTATTTCTGTGGTAGCGGGAATTATGATGATACTGCGTTGCACAGTGGTGAATTCTTATGGGGAAGTGTGACAAAAACCTTCATTCTTCCTCTCAAGACTGAAACCACATGCAACATCCCTTGATCTATGACTGCGGGCACTTGAGGTGATGATGCAGGAGAGAAATTCCTGCAAGTTCATCGTCTTCCGCACAGAAGTCTCTGAGTGCCCAGCAAGGGGGATAATAGGCATGGGAGTGTGGAGGAGAAGGGTGCAGGGAAGCCCAGAGATCCTTGGCCTCAATCCCCCCTGTGCTATAAGTACAAATTTGGAAAGGAGAAGACACAACATTGTTGTAGCTAGAGGTGATTTGCAGGTGCTTCAACACTTGTTTGGAAATGGGCCAATCCACCAATTCTACTTCAGGTGGATTGTTCCAAACATTAAAAGAAAAAGAGAGAGGATTTCTTATGATTGGCCTTATAGCCTGTATGTTTTCCCCTAAACTGGAGGTTTTACTTGTTTTTCATTTTGAAAAAAAAATGTTATGCTCTTGGTTTTATTGTAATTGTAAATTAGGTTTTACATGTTGGCATTAAGTAGAGTCTGACAATTTCATTTGTCATTTCCATGTCAATTATAATGATAATTCCTCCCAGTTTCAAATCTCCCCTATGGAAATGTTTCCTCTGGTCATTGGCTAAACTAGAAAACCTCATAATGCTTTTGGGGAATGAAATATACTAGTAGAACCAATGAGTTCAGATCTCATTTGCATGAAAGGAGAAAGCAGGGGAATTTAAAGAAAGGCAAAGAGAAGTTCTGAAGAAGGTTAGAATTTTCTTCCCTAGAAGGACATTCCTTGCCAAATGTTGACCATGAGTTGGGCTGTGGTCCTTCTTGTGCTCCTCACTTACTGCATAGGTAAAAAAATTATTTCCTGGGTTAAGAGAGGATTTGGTTGATTGGTTCTCAGATTGGTTCTCAGAACTTGACAACCGTTGATCTGTGACTGTGGCCAGTTGAGCTGAAGATGCAAGAGAGAAAGACTTGTACGTTTAGTCTCTTCCAGGGAGGCGATAGGCACAGGAGAGAAGAGTTCATGGAAAGCAAACAGGCCCAGGGCTCTTATGGTCTGAGCAGAAACTGTGAAAGGAACAGATGAAAAATGGGAGAAGAAAAACCATTTGCAGCTGGTTTAGCACTGAATAGGAGGAAGGGTCAAAAGGATTGTAGGAGGACACGACCCTTAAAAAAAAGCTGTCACAGGGACAGGTTTGTGGCATGTCTGGAGGACGTAGGGATGAACTCTTAGTAAAAAATTTCACACTCCTGTGTGGTTCTCCTACATTAGATATGGAGCTGAGCAAGCATGCCAGTATTTGCTTACTTGGAGAATTGTACCACCCACTGGAAATGTGAAAGTCATCCTTTACCACAACCCCTTGGCTTAATTGCTATATGGAATTTCTGCATTCACTATAATGGGCCTCATAGCAATCACAAGTTATAACTTCTAATATCTCTCCAGAGTAGGAGCGTATTCTGAAAACAAGTGGTTTTGGAATATCTCCTCAGATAAAAGAGTAGATCCTGAAACCAAGTAGAGTGTTTAAATATAGAAGTTTCCAGTGGTGGGATTCAAATTTTTTTTACTATCAGTTCTGTAGGCGTGGCTTGGTGGACATGGTGTGGCTTGGTGGGCGTGGCTTGGTGGGCATGGCAGGGGAAGGTTACTGCAAAATCCCCATTCCCTTCCCACCCCACTAATCTGCTTCCCAGCTCCGTTCTCCTGTGCAGGGCAACCAAAGAAGAACCTAGCCGATCAGCTGGGACTCGGGAGGCAGAGAAGAAATGGGGGTGGGGCCAGTCAGAGGTGGCATTGGCCAGTTCTCCGAACTACTCAAAATTTCCACTCCCAGTTCTCCAGAACAGGTCAGAACCGACTGAATACCAATTCTGGAAGGTTCCCCTTATCTACCACAGGGTGATCTGGCAATGAGACCTTTTAAATCTTCCTCCGTTTCCAAATCTCGTCCATGCAAATGTTTCCCTTGGTCACTGGCTAAACTAGACAAATAGACAACACTATGGTTTTTGGGAATTATTCTAGGAGAACCAATGAGTGCAGTTCTCATTTGCATGAGGAGGTGAACTCAAGGCATTTAAAGGAAAGGGGAAGATTTGGTTATAATCATCCTCCCTGAACAGATATTCCTTGACAAAGTTGGCCATGGGTTGGGCCGTGGTCTTTCTTGCACTCCTCACTTACCTCACAGGTAAATTTCCCTGGGCCAAGAGGGAATCTTCTTGTCTTTCTCATAAGAACTTGGTCCCTTGCAAATCTCTAAGAGCCAAGGAAGATGCATCAGTTTAATAGTGATTCTTTCTTTCTCTCCCCTCACTCTTTCTCTCCCACCGACTCTCTTAAAAGGCATTGATGGCCAGTCCCCTTGGATTCAGCCTCTCTCCAGATCCGTGTCCCCAGGTGGAACCATTGCAATCTCCTGCACAACAACTCAGAGCACCAAGAGTATTTACTGGTTTCAACAGAAACCTGGAGAAGTCCCTCGCTACGTCCATTGTAGTGGCTGTAGTAACAGGGGAGAAGGGATCCCAGATCGGTTCACTGCCACTAGATCTGGGACTACAGGCACTTTGACCATCACTGATGCACAGGATGGAGACGAGGCAGATTATTACTGTGCTAGCTGGAACAGTGCAGATACCATGTTGCACAGTGGTGAATTCTTATGGGGAAGTGTGACAAAAACCTCCTCTCTGCCTCTTCAACCTGAAACAAGAAACAACATACCTTGACCGGGGATTCTGAAAAGACTGAAGAAAAACATCTGCTGGCTCATTTCCACTTGCAAAAAAATCTGTCTGTCCCCATTAAGGGGGATGATGGATATTGGAGTATGGAAGAGGAACAGTGGTGGGATTCAAAACTTTTTACTACTGGTTCTGTGGGTGTGGCTTGGCAAGGCATGGCAGGGGAAAAATATACTGCAAAATCCCCATTCCCTCCCCACCCCACTAACCTGCTTTCCAGCTCTCTACTCCTGTGCAGGGCAACCAAAGAAGACCCAGCCAAAGACGCCAAAGAAGACCCACCCAAAGAAGAGCCACATGTGAAAGAGCCACACGTGGCTCCAGAGCCACAGGTTACCGACCCCTGACTTAACCAAAAGGATTGGCCAGATGTGGCTTCTGCAAAGTCTAATCTAGACTAAGGGAGGAGGCACTGATCCTTCACCCAAGATGTGAAATAAGAAAGAATAAGGGGAAATGGTTTCCATAGAACAGCTATGCTTCCACATCATGTTCAAATAATAATAATAATAAAACAACTAATATTAGGATTGGTTTTGATATGTCTTTGAGATGTCTTTGTTCTTATTTCTTACAGGAGGATGACCCTCCTCTTTTCTAGAGCTGCTGGCTTTGGATGGAACCATCCATGATGAGAACATCAATGAGTGTGGTCTACATTCCCCCAATCCATCCCGAGCAAATAACTGTGTCAGCTTTGGAAGCCATATTGAGACCAGACGCTGCCATATTTTGAGCCTGGGAAAGTGGGAGGGGGGAATTTCTTGGAGTGTATGTAGTTAGACATAATAACATTCTTTTTCTAATTCAAGGTCATGTTATTTTGCGCATAAGTGAGGGGAAGTCTCAAGTTGGGACAGCTGGTGATTGGGGCATGTCATGTGATGATGGGTGTATTAGGGGATGGATTTTATAGTTTTTATTTATTTATTTTAAGGAAGCCTGGAACTTTCTGATTCGGGATTCCCCAGTTGTACCAGTTACTATCCAAGTAAAGGACATCTCGGAGTTATTGATTGGAGTGGAGGTTTGCTGGAACGCTGACAAACTGCTAATTTTGATTCTTCCCCCCTTTTTCTCAATGTGAAATACAGTTCTTGTTATTTTATTGGTCATGGCATGGAGATCAGATCTTTACTAAGTGCTGGTGGACCACGGCATTCAATTCGTCCTCTATTTCTGAATCTCTTCTATGCAAATGTACCCTCTTGTCATTGGCTGAGCTAGAAGACCTCAAGATACTTCAAGGGAATAAAAGAATCTAGAAGAACCAATGGCTGCAGATGTCATTTGCATGTAGAGGTGAACCCAGAGCATTTAAGGAAAGGCAAGGAGAACACCTGGAGAAGGTTATAATTTTCCCCCTAGAAGGACATCCCTTGCCAAAGTTGACCATGGGTTGGGCTGTAGTCTTTCTTGTGCTTCTCACTTACTGCATAGGTACAGTTTTCCTGGGCCAAGAAAAGTTTTGATTGGGATTCTCAGAAGAATTTGGTCCCTTGGAAATGTGTAAGAGCAAAGGAAGGTGCATCAGTTTAACAGTGTTTCTTTCTTTCTCTCCCCCACCCCTTGAAAGGCATTGATGGCCAGTCCACTTGGATTCAGCCTCCCTCCAGCTCTGTGTCCCCGGGTGGAACCGTTACGCTCCCCTGCACAACAACTCAGAGTACCTGGAGCATCGACTGGTATCAACAGAAAGGAGGACAAGCCCCTCGTTTTGTCCATTGTAGCAGCTGTAGTAACAGGGGAGAAGGGATCCCAAATCGGTTCACTGCCACAAAATCCGGGTCTAGAGGCACTTTGACCATCACCAATGCAGAAGTTGGAGACGAGGCAGATTATTACTGTGGTAGCTGGGACAGTTCAGGCAACCTGTTGCACGGTGGTGAATTCTTATGGGGAAGTGCAACAAAAACCTCCTCTCTGGCTCTTCAGCCTGAAACAAAAACCAACATACTTTGGTCTTTGACTGAGGATACTTGAGCTAAAAAGATAGGAGATTAAGCTCCTCCAGATTAATTTCCATCTGCGTAAAAGTGGCTCTGACTCCCATGAGGGAGGGATTGGGGCACAGGACGGAAGAGTCCTGGGGAAGCAACCAGCCCCCTGGTCTCAAGCTCTGGAGGTCTGAGTAAAAATCATGAAAGGAGAAGGTGGACAAGGTGAAGCAGCTAGACTTGATTTTCTGCTATTCAACTGTAGTTTGGAGGTGGGGTAAAAGGGATTGTAAAGTTAAAGGTCCCCCTTGCATCTATGTGCTAGTCGTTTCCGGCTCTAGGGGGCGGTGCTCATCTCCGTTGCAAAGCCGAAGAGCCAGCGCTGTCCGAAGACGTCTCCGTGGTCATGTGGCCGGCAGGATTAAACGCCTTCGAAGGCGCATGGAACGCTGTTACCTTCCCACCAAAGGGGTCCCTATTTTTTCTACTTGCATTTTTTTTTACATGCTTCCGAACTGCTAGGTTGGCAAAAGCTGGGACAAGTTATGCGGCGCTAGGGATTCGAACCACCGAACTGCCAACCTTTCTGATTGACAAGCTCAGCGACTTAGCCACTGAGCCGCTGCGTCCCTCAAAAGGGATTGTTTGAGTGCTAAAAGGGAATCCCTGGAGCAGGTTTGTGGCATGGCTGGAGGATGGAGAGATAAATCTCTAGTAAAGATTGCACAGCTAACAGAAGAGTATAACAGAGTTGGAAGGGACATTGAAGGTCTTCTAGCCCAACCCCCTTCACAAACAAGAGATCATAAGCCATTCTGTTCCGCTGATGAATTGTTCTCACTGTTGTCTTCTCATATCCCCATTTTAGGTGAGCTTCTACCTCCCTGCAACCCATATCGATGTAGACCTTTGAATCTCCTGAGGCATCTCATTTTCTTTCAACTTTATTTGCTCCCTTCCGCCACCAAGAGGGGAGCGTGTGGAGTTGTTTCCCCTTGCTGTTTCACACATGCGCCTGAAAGGGCATCTTACTTGCAACTCTCTGGACACTAGATGTCACTGTTGGTCTTTCATAGTTTCCATCCTAAACCTTACTAAAAAGAGACCCTTTTGAGCTTCTCCTGTTGGAGACAGATAGTTCTGGAGGAGGTCTATCTAAATGGTCACTTTGTCTTGACACCAGCTTGAAGGCACATCATCTATCCATGAAACTACTGGAGGTAGTTATCAGCTATCAGATGTACATCAGCTATCTCAGATGTAGACTGCAAAGCATAATTCCCTCAATACTGTCCAACTATTTACAAAGTCTGCACTACTATTACTATTAATCTTCTCATCACTCCTTATCGCCCATCCCCTCTCACTTGGGACTGTATGACTGTGACTTTGTCGCTTGTATCCTTACGATTTATATGGACTCTTTCCTAGTATGATTTGATTGATTATTTGTACCTTATGACTATAATTAAGTGTCGTACCTGATGATTCTTGACTCTTGACAAATGTATCTTTTCTTTTATGTACACTGAGAGCATTTGCACCAAAGACAAATTCCTTGTGTGTCCAATCACCCTTGGCCAATAAAGAATTGAATTTTATTCTATTCTATTCTATTCTATTCTATTCTAATTGTACCCTATGACTATTATTAAGTGTTGTTTCTGATGATTCTTGACTCTTGAGGAATGTATCTTTTCTTTTATGTACACTGAGAGCATTTGCACCAAGACAAATTCCTTGTGTGTCCAATCACACTTGGCCAATAAAGAATTCTATTTATTCTATTTATTCTATCTATTGCTAAGATGTGATCCAGTTCCTGGAACCACTGGGAATTTTTTTTTTTTTTGAAAAAAATATATATCTGTTTCTGACTGAATGGAACATGTAATCCCATATTCTTCTCTTGATCCTTGTATGAGTATCCTCACATTTCGTTTCTAGCTTGACATTTATGCCCATTTCTTTGTTTCTTGACTTGCACAGATGCAGAGAACTCTGCACTGCAGTGTTAGGAAGAGACTAAATAAATTTTATGATTGAAATGGAGTGTGTGTGTGTCAGACTAGCCCTGATGACGTTAACTAGTTTGAGTAATGAAACGTCTGAAGGAAGCAACCAACCATCTTAATTTGGAAGCATTTTATCTTTTAGATCCCAGTGTCCACTGATTACAGAGAGTAAAAGCACACAGGATCCAAAAATAATACCAACACTGTACAGGTTCCTTTCTTATAGCTGGTTAATACCTTTCCAATGACTTTCCTGTTTGGTCTTTTAATAACCCCCATAATCCCTTACTGGGGTGGAATCTGGGCAACTGAATGGAGCTGAGTGTTTAGTGGCCGGATGCCTTTCCTGTCACCAATACAGAGTTCACAGCAGATAATTACTCATTGTGCCCGGAGAGAGCAATATCTGCCATTACCTAGAATCGAACTCACAGCCTCCTGATTGTGAGGCGAGAGCCCCGTTATCCTAATTTAGAGGTAATTGGAGTTTGTAGGAAGAGCCCTGGTGGCGCAGTGGTTAGAATGTAGTATTACAGGCAAACTCTGCCCATAGTCAGGAGCTCGATCTTGACTGGCTCAAGGTTGACTCAGCCTTCCGGCCTTCCGAGGTGGGTAAAATGAGGACCCAGATGGAAAACATCAAATATCCCTCATGAAGAACTAATACACAAAGTAACAGAAAGTGCTCAGATGAATATGTTAACAATGAAACTGAAAGAAAAAGACAACTCTGAATTCTTTTCAATTTGGAACAATTGGTATAAGTGGCAAACAGACAGAACTAAGTGAGAGAAAAATGTTAATTGAAACAACCCTTAAGAAAGTAAAACAAAATTTTGTAAGTTATATAAAGATGTAAGAATAGTAATCATAGTTAAAGCTATGATTTAGTAGTAGACAAATGTAATATAATGTATTATGTTTAAATCAAAAGCCTGTATAGATGCCAAGAATGTTGTTGATACCATGACGTTTTACGATGTAACAAAACAAAATTAATCAAAATATATTTTAAAAAAATGAGGACCCAGATTGTAGGGGGCAAGAGGCTGACTCTGTAAACCGCTTAGAGAGGGCTGGAAAGCACTGTAAAGTGGTACAGAAGTCTAAGGGCTGTTGCCATTATAATGTAATCCACCTCCAGTTCCATCTCCATATGAAAGGGGCAGCAAAATGCCATCTGCTGATTTTATGCACTTCCTCACCCACAGCCTGGACTTCAAAAGCCATCGATTTGCATGAAGGATTGGCAATACTTGATGGAGGGTTTAAGTGGGTCTTGGAGAAGGCCAGTTAGTGATTCCTGTCCTTCCAGAAGATTAACTGCCTTTCCATCATGGCTTGGGTCCTTCTGCTCTTCATCATCTTCTCCTCCTTCAGTGAGGGATTTTTAAAAAATTACTATAAGGGAGGGATAAACCTTACAGGCATCATATGACTTGCTCTGGTGTCAATCACACAACCGTTCGGTATTTTCCTCTGTGATCTAGTCCCGTTCTTTCCCCACCCTTTCATAATCTCTTTCAGATCTCAGTGTCCAGCAGCTGAAGAACTTGAAAGATCCAGAGTTGGTAGCCCCAGGAGAGACAGTCGTTTTGTCATGTAGCTACAGTGCTGGAACCATCACAGACAACAATTACCCTTTATGGATCCAGCAGAAGCCAGAAGAAGTTCCACGTCTCTTAATGTATGCTACCGGCACCAGGGCCAGTGGTACGCCAGCTCGTTTTTCTGGTTCTAAGTCAGCAAACACCATGTCCCTGATCATCACGGAAAGCCAGCTGGAAGACGATGCAACTTATTATTGTGTTGTTTGGAGTGGCAGTGGGTTGCACATCTGTTCATTAGGATGGGGAACTGAGATAAAAACCTGTCAGCAGGAACTGAACCAAGTTCAGAAGTTTGGAAGCTCCCTTCTTAGTAGAAAGAAGGCCGCAATGAATGAGACTGTAGGGGAAAGTTTTTAGACCACACCGCCAAACAATTTTAAGGAATCAAGAAGTTAAAGCATTTGAGAAGGTCTTAAAGAGTATTTGGCCTCCACTCACCTTGTTTTGGAATAAAAAGATGGACTTTTTGGAATGAAAAAATGAAAAGCTTTCTTGATCAGGAGGGCCTTGCCAAAACGCTTCTACATATTAAAATACCAGTCATCCTGAGATGAAAGATTCCTTAATATGCACTCTTTACAGGTGGGAGAATTCAGGAGTGGTGGGGTGGCCTAGAGGTGGAGGTCTTGACTCACAATTAGAAGGCTGTGAGTTCGATCTTAGGGAGAGGCAGACATTTCTCTCTCTGAGCACCATGAGTAAATAGCTGTGAACTCTGCATTGGTGACAGGAAGAGCATCCGGCCAATAAAACACTCGGCTAGCTCTATTCCGTTGCCCAGACTCCAACTCGGAAGGGATTATGGGGTCGTTAAATGAAGATGATGGCAGGTGGGAGAATTCAGTTTCGAAACTGCATTGACATACAGCTCACTAGCTCCCATTGTATCATGGCCACCAAAAATATATATATAGTCCTGATGGGACTATTGGATTGGACCCTTGGCCTCTTTTGTCTAGCAGTCTGTTCTCACAATAGTCAACCTAACACACAAAGGAAGTCCACTAAGTTCCTACCAGGTAGTCTGTTCGGGCAGTCATAACCCATCATCTGCCTCTTATAGCAAGAACACTTATATACCACTTCACAGTGCCTTTACTGCCCTCTCTAAGCGGTTTACAGAGTCAGCCTCTTGCCCCCAACAATCTGGGTCCTCATTTTACCCACCTTGGAAGGATCGGAGTCTAAGTTGACCTTGAGCCTGGTGAGATTCAAATCAACCAATGGAACAGAAGTTTCTTTTGGAAGTTGTAGGAGCTTCATCACTTGACACTTTCAAGAAGAGTTTGGACTCCCATCTGTCAGAAATGGTGTAGGGTCTCCTGCTTGGGCAGGAGGTTGGACTAGATGACCTACAAGGTCCCTTCCAACTCTGATTATCTATTATCTGTTATCCTTAAAAATGTTCCCCTTCTCATCCAAGAAGCTTCTTCAATTCTCATCCAAAAGCTGAAGAAGCTTCTTGGATGAAACATGAAACGTTTCCAAGGAAAAACAAAGAAGGAAAAGTTGCCATTTGAAAAGCACCTTTGGGACATGAGAAGAACATTTTTATTTCCCAATAAAGAATCACCCCAGAATTCTGGTTGTCGATCAGTTTAAGGAGCCTGGATCTTAAATTTAAGTCATCCCAGAGTCCTCCTGTGACATCACAAGGGTGCAGCAGAGAGCCAAACACAGTTCAGCTGATGATATTTGCATTACAGAGCTGAGAATTTGCCTCCAAGGATTCAATATAAGGCATTTGGAAGGGAAGAGAGGCATGAAAACCCAACAAAATGCACATCTCTCTAAGAATGCTGTGGGCCTACTCTGTTCTGTTCCTGGGATGGCTCTTCTCAGGTGAGTCCAGACCATTGGTTGAAGGTTTTCAA
>NW_020717514.1:0-29528 GCF_900518725.1 Notechis scutatus | reverse complement strand
CCATTTAACAGAACAACAGAGGTGGAAGGGATCTTGGAGGTCTTCTAGTCCAACCCCCTCCTCAAGCAGGAGACCCTATACCACTTGACACAAATGGCTGCCCAGTCTCTTCTTAAAACCCTCCAATGATGGGAGCATCTACGATTTCTGAAGGTAAGTTGTCCCATTGGCTCATTGTTCTCATTGTTCACTATAATGCAAGTGGAATCTCCAAACATGGAAGCAATATGATCTTGTATCTATTGACTGTATTTGTTTATAAATTCTTCTTATATGGCCCCAACAATGCATACAAAAGGTTGTTGTTTGAGCACAGATCAGAGCTAAAAACATCAAGCAAATCCTAACATAACAAAACAGAAGAAAAATAAAACATGGCAACCATCAACATTAATCACAATAACTCACAGACTTCCCTAACCTTCCATCCACCATTCCTGGCAGAACAAGCCAGATCTTAAAGACCTTCTGAGAAACCACCAGTATTTTACAATGTTTTCTGATTTCTTCTTTTAAGGAACATCCAGAAGGTGGTGCTATGAGATTATATGTTGATGACTGCAGCATGGATTAGCTGTCTGGTACCTTGTGTTAGGAATGTAAATCACCTAACAGTTATTTGGGTTGGAAATATATAAACCAGGATAGACATTTTAATACTATGTCTTTAAGAGAATCCTAAAACTGTAATTGGGTGTGGTTTCTCAAACGGCCATAAGATGGAACCAGAAACCTGGGTTAACTTAATCTCAGTGAGTTTCTGTTCTTTTCTGTTGGAGAGAGTTGTCGTTCCTCCTAATGACTGTTACTGATCATTGATGTAAGTCTGTTACTGAACTGTTTTTTGATACTGGACTTTGATATTTGGATTATCCCTGAACTGAACACTGACTGCCTTACCTGTGAATGATTTGGACTGCTTGTTTGGACTGTGCTTAAACATTTATTGGAAGTAAAAACCTACACTTACTGTACAGTGTATCTGTGTGCTGTGTGTGCGTTATTCTTCCCTACTCTCACTACGTCTCCCTGTATGCGCTCATTCTCCTAATGGGGAATTACCTCAACGCCTTGCTCCTCATATTATCTGATATCAAGATGAAACTGTTGGGGTATTTCTATTGACCTCCATCTCTTCTACTCATCACTATCCAGTTCCCAAGAATAATTCCTACTCTTTAAGATTGTCTGAGCCTTTTGGTAAGCTGGATAAGGAAGAACAACCAGAAACCGAACTCAGACGTGTTCTATTGAGCAATGGAGAATGGATTGCACCACATGAATGAGGAAGTCCATATAATCCAACAAAAGATCTTCAGGGAAGACCAGACCAGCAATCCAATGTCATATAGGTCAGGACTACCTTAATTGTAAGTTCTTTACAATTAAAGAATCTCACCACTCTGAATGCACTTCCTTCCTTTCTACTCTACTTGGTCTGTTCAATAATATTCCTTCTTGGACTTCCTACCTTTCCTGGTCCAGATATTTCTCCAGCAATCTGCAATCTTCTTGGCTTTCCATTCTTCAGATGAAGACATCAAGAGGAGCTCCGAAATGTTCCTCAGCTTGTTTGAAAAGTGGTCCGGGTCAACTTTAGCAAGATATTCAGTTTATACTTAAAATGCTCACTCAAATATTTCTTGACAATTGGGATGCATTAGTAGTCATGTTCACTGATGACTCCAGTTGGTACACTGAGGAGGAGGAGAGATAGAAACAGCGTTCTAGAGCTATTTTAACGATTACAAGTGTTCAAGTAGAAGATGAGGCAAAATATTATTGTCAGTCTTATAGATGTTTCACAGTGATGCCACCTGCACAGGGAAGTGAGGCAAAAACCTTCTGCAGATGTGTACTTCCAGTTTGCATTTGTTGTGGTGGTTTAGCACCATTCATGTGTTGCGATGTGTGTCTGTTACACAGGTATCTGTCCCAGAAAAAGGCAAGTGAACATGATAAGAAAATCCCCATGAGAGCAACAGATCAGTGAATGCCACTAAAGCAGGGGTCTTCAAACTTGACAGCTTTAAGACTTGTGGATTTCAACTCCCAGAATTCCTCCTCCAGTCATGTTAGCTCAGGAATTCTGGGAGTTGAAGTCCATAAGTCTTAAAGCTGCCAAGTTTGGTTGGCTGTGGTCAGAACAACCAGAATTCCTCCTAGAATTCCTCCCAGAATTCCTCCTCCAGTCATGTTAGCTCAGGAATTCTGGGAATTGAAATCCACAAGTTTTAAACTTGCCAAGTTTGAAGACCCTTGCACTAAAGAGTCAAACTATATGTTTAAAATCAAGTAGCTTTATGTAGTGCAAGATCGGAAGATGTGGAGAGACCTGGTCCATAGAATCACCACGAGTTGGACACAACTAGATGACTAACATCATCCTTTTCCATTTCATGAACACCTTGCTTCTTGGAGCTTTGGGTACTCCATTCCTGGAGGTCTTCAAGAAAAAATTGGACAACCATTTGCACAGCATGGAATAAGATCTTCTGCCTTAGTCCTTCCTGGACAAATGGGAGTTGGACTAGAAGACCTCCAAGCTCCTTTCTAGCCCTATGATTCTACCCCAGGTGGGGAAAAAAAAACCAGACGAACACTTGTATGTTACAAACATCAAACATGGGTTGTCTATTCCACTTGTATGCTACAAACATCAAACACAATTCAGAAATAACAGAATGAAGACGTAAAACATGGACATTCTCTGTATGAAGTAGACAACAGGATGTAATTTTAATTGCTATTTTAGAGCAGACATCTCTAAATTGAGTTAAGCATCACGTAATGGCTGTTCATTGGAGGTCAGAATCTAATCAGTTGGAAATCTGAGCTCCATTGGCAATTTTACTCCTAGTACTCCTAGTTACTAGCAGAATCAGATGGGGTGTTTTTGTTTCTTCATTTGAGACAAAATGAACAGAATAAGAATAAGAGGCTAACAGTATACCAAGACTGGTCCAGGAAGATCCAGGAATGTACCTGTAAGAATCGTGTAGTTCACTAGAAGATGGACACCTCTTAGAGAGGTCTTATCCATGGAGTCACCAGGAGTCAGTTATGACTTGATTGGAACCTAACAACAATAAAGAGCAAATTAATCAATATCTATTTGGGCACTATCTATACTAGCTAGGTTTAATGCAGCACGAAAGTTAAATAAAACAAATTAAATGTAGGTTTTATCTGGGCCCCACCCTTTCTTTCACTCAAGAAACATGCTGTGAGACTGTTCCTACAAGATGCTTCTTTAGCACGCTCTTCTCTTTATAATCTAAAGGGACACAAATCGCCATGCAACCATTAAAAAAGGCATCTCATTTGCATGTATGTATATTCTCTCCTTTCGGGACTTTAAGAAGAGATGCAAGAGAGAGAGGGAGGGAGGGAGGGAGGGAGGGGAGGGAGAGAGAGAGAGAGCTTTATTGCAAGAAATACCATTTTTTTTCTTGACCATGGCACAAACCTCTGTCGTGTTGATTTTTTCTTACTATGCAGGTAAAAGAAAACTTAAAACATTTGGGGCATTCTTAAATAAACAGTTCTTTTGCAATGTGAAGGCAATCCAGCTTTGATTGATCAAAATTTTTATTGGTCTTGATTCTTCTCTGCCCTCTTATTCCACTCTGTTCTGCTCTACTCTACTCTCTACTCTACTCTGATCTACACCTTGCTCTACACTCTGCTCTACACCCTGCTCTATGCTCTATGCTCTACTCTCTACACTCTTCTCTCCTCTACACTCTCCTCTACACCTCCTCATCTCTACACCCTGCTCTACACCCTGTTCTACACTCTACTTTCTACACTCTCCTCCTCTACACCTTACCCTACACTCTGCTCTCTACACTCTACTCTCTACACTCTCCTCACCTCTACACTCTGCTCTGCTCTGCTCTACACCCTGCTCTACACTCTACTCTCTACATTCTCCTCTCCTCTATACTCTCCTCCACTCCATTTTATATTCTATTTTAGGATCCTGGGGCCAGTTTACACTAACTCAGCCAGCCTCCCTGTCAGTAGCCCTTGGAGGCAGAGCTGTGATCAGCTGTACAAGGAACACTGCAAGCATCAACAAGTACCACGTCTCCTGGTACCAACAGAAACCCAATGGTTTGCCCAAGCTGTTGATCTTGAAGTGGTGAAGGAAAGAATGTTATCTTGCTAGTTTTGGGGATGGTTCAAGGTATTTGGAGCTGTGCAATCTTGAGACAAACATTGAGACACCGGGAGGCTGGGGGAGATTTATAAAGAGGTCAATTGAGCAGGTTCAGAGGTATTTCTCGAGAAAAGTTCTCCACTCCTCTACTCACCATAGAATTCCCTACGCCTCCGGGCTTGAAATTTGGGGCCTGGACAATCTGGGACTGTACCGCCTGCGGTCCGATCTAAGTATAGTTCACAAAATTGTCTGCTATAACATCTTGCCTGTCAACAACTTCAATCACAACAATATGCGGGCAAACAACCGATACAAACTGCAGGTAAACTGATGCAAACTCTATTGCAGAAAACATGACTTCAGCCACAGAGTGGTCAACACTTGGAGTGCCCTACCCAACTCCATTGTCACAGCTTCAAACCCTCGCAGCTTCAAGCTCAAACTATCTACCGTGGACCTCACCCCATTCCTAAGAGGTCCTTAAAGGGGGCGTGCATAAGCGCACCAGTGTGCCCACCATCCCTGTCTTACTGTCCCCATTGATCTGTATTTACTCCCTTTGTTCTTGTTTATGTTCATACTTGTTGTCTTGTATATGTTTGACAAACAAGCAAGAAAAGCAAACAATATCTTCAATATCTTCATTAACGACTTAGATGAGGGAATAGAAGGGGAACTTACCCAATTTGCAGATGATACTAAGCTGGCAGGAATTGCTAATACCCAAGAAGATAGGCTCAAGATCCAGATGGATCTTGACAGACTAGAACACTGGGCCATATCTAACAAAATGAAATTCAATGTAGAGAAAAGGAAAGTCCTACACTTAGGCAAGAAAAACCAAAAGTAGTGGACAACCAACTAAATATCAGCAGCAGCCGAAAAAGCTAATGCAATCCTAAGTTCTATTAACAGAAGGATACAATCAAGATCAAGGGAGGTACTAATACCACTCTATAAAGCCTTAGTAAGACCACACCTAGAGTACTGCATCCAGTTTTGTTCACCACATTATAAAAAAGATGTTGAGACACTAGAAAAAGTGCAGAGAAGAGCAATCAGGATGATTAGGAGACTGGAGGCTAAAACATACAACGAACAGTTGCAGGAACTGGGCTTGACTAGTCTAGTGAAGAGAAGGACCAGGGGAGGCAGGATAGCAGTCTTCCAATATTTGAGGGGCTGCCATAGGGAGGAGGAAGGGGTCAAGCTATTTTCTAAAGTGCCTGTAGGCCAGACAAGGAACAATGGATGGAAACTGAACAAGGAGAGATTTAACCTGGAAATAAGGGGAAACTTTCTGACAGTGAGAACAATCAACCCATGGAACAGCTTACCCTCGGAAGTTGTGGGAGCGCCATCACTTGAGATTTTCAAGAAGAGATTGGACTGCCATCTGTCAGAAATGGTGTAGGGTCTCCCGCTTGGGCGGGGGGGTTGGACTAGATGACCTACAAGGTCCCTTCCAACTCTGTTATCTGTTAAATAAATTTCCCTCCTTAAAAAGCAAATCATGTCATGTTCCAGAGGATTTCCCAGAGGAAGGGAGATTTAGGGGGTACCACTCTAGCCTCCTCACTTTTGTTATAATCGTTCCTATGAACCTCACAAGAAATTCAGGATCCTGTACAATAAATTTCACTCCCATGATTGTCAACTGAGCGGAAACAAAACTCAACCCCAATATGACCCATAATTGAGCTCCACACTTCTGTTGCTAAGCAAGACGGATGTTAAGTGAGTTTTGCTCCATTTTTCAACCTTTCTTGCCACAATGGCTAAGCACCCAAATGTTGATCAGCTGACCACGGGAAGGTGGCAAGGATGAAAAAACGGTGCTTAGCCACTTTGGTCAGTGCTGTTGTAACTTTGAACCGTTATTAAATGAACCCTTGTAAGTCACGGACTTACCTGTACAGCAGATTTTGGAATTCAAAGCAGGCTGTTGCTTTAAAAGAAAGCCTTTGCAAGTAAGAACTTTCAGGATTGGGGGTCCCTAAACTAAATACAAATATAAAAAGCCCTTAAGAGGGAGTGGCTGTGGTTTTGCATTGTCTTAGTCCTTCAATCAAAGGGTAACAGCTGACCTTTGGCAACCTGTATTCCTGCTTTTTTAGTGTGTTTGCTTTGCAACTTGCTAACCCAGACCAGAGTCAGAGATTCAGCAAGATGGTGAGTAGAGGAGAAAGATATTTTTGGGTCCCCCTTGGTTAATTTATGGTGGCCTTTTTTCCACCTGGAAGCAAGTCTGCTTGAGTTGAGATTCTAGGGAGAGTTTTAAATCTTCGCTTTGGATGAAAGAGTGGTGGGAGTGGTGCCCTGTTAATAGAATCACAGAGTTGGAAGGGATCTTGGAGGTCTTCTAGACAACCCCCTGCTCAAGCAGGAGACCCTTATACCTTTCCAGACAAGTGGCTGTCCAGTCTCTTCTTAAAAGCCTCCCGTGTTGGAGCAGCCACAACTTCTGGTGGCAAGTTGTTCCACTGGTTAATTGTTCCAACTGTCTGGAATTTTTCTCCTTAGTTCTAGGTTGGTTCTCTCATGCATATGTGTTGGAGTTTTTAAACATTTAGAGACCCCTTCAAAGGCATTTCTGAACCTATAGAGCAGAAATTAACAGGTAGATAGATAGCAATGGGATTCAGCTATCCACCTATTGGGTGTTTCTTTACTTGAAAAGGTAACGTTAGGACTATTGTGTAACAGTCCCGAAATCTTATTTCCAACTCTGTCTGTTGGGCTATACTTGTAGTTGAAGATGTGTTCTTTGGATAAGCTTAGATGCATTTGAGTTACAACTGTTTGTGTGTTGTCGGGGGGGGGGGGTAGGTTTTTTTGAACAGGCACTGGAGTGTACAACTGTGAAGATTATAGAGCAAGATTTCCAAGTCAGAAACATGTAGAATCTTCTTGTATGGTAGTTACAGAGAACGCAGCTCCCCTTAAATGGAGCTAAGATTGTATCAGTTCCTTTTGTGCTCTCAAGATTGGGCACTCAAGATTTCAGAGGCTTTTCTTCTTAAGTCATAGTTTATCTTGACAGAGCAATCATGCATTAGGACCCTGCATTAGATCAAATGTGGATTTGTAACAGCAACAAAAATCCATTTAATTTCAATGCTGAAAATGAGTCTTGTCATTAAAAATGTTTGCAGCTGAATAATATTTGAGGTTTGTCTCTTGAGGCGACACACAAAGCAACAGCATTTGTTCCAATATTTCTACCCTCTTAACATTCTGAACTTCAAAATTATTCCAGGTAAAAAGCTAAAGAGGAAGGAATCAATTTTGTTTTCAAATTTCGGGGTTTTCCAAAACTTTTTGGTAGTTTTAAAAGAATGATTCATTGGCGTGAATCATTAGATAGTTCCCTTTATCTTCACCACTTACCACTTGGTTAATTCTCCAAAACAGGAGGACAATTTTTAACAATGCACTTAGCTTTTAAACTGTGGAATATCTGAAGCTGCTAAACTAATCAGTTTGGTTAATGTTTAGAAATGGTTGGATAATTTTAAAAAAAATGCTTGTGATTGGTGCTAGCTTTGAAGGAGCATTTCTTTGAATGTTCTCCTAGGCTGCATTATCTTATTTATTTTTTTAAATGTTGAATCTCCTTTATTCTCCTCTTACAACCAACAATATCTCCATGTTGCTATAACACAACTTCTTTAACATGTCCTCAGTTTCTGTTGTCCTCCTCAGTGACAAAACAAATTTGGAAGTGTATTACCTTTGGAATGAATTGAACCAATGATTACTGAATGTTGCAGTGGACTCTCTACTTTATTCCATTCCATTTATTTGTCAAACCATGGACAAGATAACAAGTATAAGTATAAACATAAACAAGAACAAAGGGAGTAAATACAGATAAATGGGGACAGTAAGATAGGGACAGTAGGCACCCTGGTGGGCTTATGCATGCCCCCTTTAAGGACCGCTTAGGAATGTAGTGAGGTCCACAGAAGACAGTTTGAGACTGAAGCTTAAACAATGGATTGGGGTAGAGCGTTCCAGGCATTGATTGTTACTTTACCTCTTTTCCCCTTCAGCTGGTATTAGTGATAGGCGACTTTCACATCCCACACCGATGTAGCAGCCTTCCAACCAAGTTTAAAAAGTTGCTAGTTCCAGGCAAGATCCAACATATCCTTTGCACTGGGAATCTTTGCACCAAGGAGAGCTATGATTATTTGAGGACGCTGGCCGGAGATGTCCACATCGTTAGAGGGGACTTTGATGAGGTAGGAGATTGGAGAACGTGGCTGATTCTGGCTTGGGCAATTGAAGCCCATCCATTCCTCCCATGGAAAGTTCAAGAGCATCATTTTTTTCCCATGTTCATGGAGGTTCTACTTATATTATGGTGGTTACCAATGCTTTAATGTTCCTTAGACTTAAACCTAGTTTAGCATTAGTCTTTTGAGCTAAAAAAAACCTACTGTTCCTCTAAGAGGAAATGGATTTAGGTTGACAAACTTGATTCCATTAGCTGTAAATTAAAACTAATGGCAGCTTTTATTAGATGATAGCAGAACTTTCATTTCTGCCTTAAAATTAGAATTCCTTGGGAAACTTGAAAAGAGTTTTATGTATGCCAAGTTTTGAGAGCCATACACAACTCTCATTCCCAAGGTCTATGTTCCTAAACATGGTTTGTCCTATCTGTGTTTTATTAAGCAAAGCATTTTTTTTGGTGGGGGGTGGGTTCATCTACAGCAAGGGTCTTCAAACTTGACAATTTTAAGACTTGTGGACTTCAACTCCCAGAATTCCTGAGTTAACATGACTGGAGGACGAATTCTGGGTCCACAAGTCTTAAAGCTGTCAAGTTTGAAGACCCCTGATCTACAGTGTTGAACCACAGTGGATAAACTTACGCCATGTGAAAGCAAGCTATTATATTTTTGAAGCATCCTTAAGAACTAGGCTATAAATGATGGTTTGAGTCACAATCATTGTCTTCATAAAAGCACACTGAAAAATGATAATGGATGCATTCACACAATCAGCTAAAACATACACTTTGGCTTACAAGCCACCACAGTTGACTTCAAAACCAAGGCTCAGATAAAACTGTTCAGCCTGCATTTCAGTATAAGCCTGTCCTGATCTCAGGCACTACAGATAGTCCTCAAGTTATGATTGCAATTGGGAGGGTTTGAGTGGTATGGTGGCCTAGAGGTGAAGCTCTCGCCTCACAATCAGGAGGCTGTGAGTTCGATCCTAGGTAGCAACAGATATTTCTCTTTTTGGGCACAATGAGTATATGGCTGTGAACTCTGCATTGGCAACGGGAAGGGCATCCGGCCAGTAATCACTCAGCTCCATTCAGTTGCCCTGACTCCACCCCGATGTAAGGGATTATGGGGTCATTAAAAGACAAATAAAATTTGTAGCTCAGGGTTGACATGAGGAGTCCTTGATGCTCTCTGCAACTTGGTTTCTTGCAGACATTACATTAACCAAACTAGGTATCACCATCAGTGCTAGAAAGGGATGGGGTTGCGGGTGGGGGAAAGGAGGAGGACTGTGTGGTCCTTGTGCTCCCTGAATTTGCTTGTTTTCTAGTCCTGATGATGTTACCTAGTACGGGTATTGAAATATCTGCAAGGAAACCAGCAAGCACCAAGGAGTTCTCAAGGATTATCTTTACTGAGTTCTGTATTGGCTAATCATTGACACGGTTCTTTGCAGGGCACGAGTTACCCCCAGCAGAAAATTGTCACTGTTGGACAGTTCAGAATTGGTCTGATCCATGGACATCAAATTATGCCCTGGGGGGATTTGGCCAGCTTGGCGATCCTGCAGAGGCAGCTGGACGTGGACATCTTAATATCTGGACACACTCATAAGTTTCAGGCAGTAGAACATGAGAAGAAGTTCTACATCAATCCTGGTTCAGCCACAGGGGCCTACAGTGCTCTGGAAAGGTGAGAACTACACATTACAAGGGGTGGTTTTTCAGTGTGTGTGTGTGTGTGTGTAGAGCATCTCTTTCAATTGCTGGTTGTTGGGTGGATGATCAGGCATGGCCTTAAATGGAGAAGACCCAAGCAAGGTGAAGTAGAAGATAGAATAACAGGGTTGGAAGGGATCTTGGAAGTTTTCTCATCTAACACCTTAATCAAGCAGGGGACCCTGTATAAATTCCAGACAAATGGACATACAATCTCTTCTTGAAAACCGTGAGTGAAAATTACGTTTTGTTTTCTAAAATAGAGCAAAGGAAGAATATGAAGGAATTGTCCCACTTCTGAATAACTACCATGGGAACGTGTACCAATCAGATTGGGAAATTGTTCTTTAAACCGTAGGATGATTTAATTTTGCCATCATTGTGTTCAAGGGTTAAATACAAAGCACGTTCACCTCCACTAAATCTAAGAGTCTTTTCTGCCAACATTTGTCCCATTTTGTTTTAACCAGGTGGTTGCAATTGGGGGGGAAATTAAGATTAATTATATATCATAGAAGATTTCAATAAATCCTTGGAAGATCTAATCACAGCCCCCTAAGAAGCTGTTACATGGTCAGCTTCCTTAGATATCAAATTATAACATCTATTCCATATGCAATTCTATGACTCCATGTTATGGTGATTTTATTGTGGTTTTATCTTAATTATTTTATCTCTTATATTGTATTCTCCGCATACCTTCTATGTATATATTTGCTAATGCTTTATTTAAATGAAATTTGTAAATCAATTGTTGCATGTAAATGCCCTACCTAAATAAATAAATCCTGAACAAATGCACTTTTTAAGCCAGGAATTAATCCAGAAACAGTATACTATGTCATAGTTTAGCGTGATGTGTGTGATAGAAATTCAGACCTGGTTTTATTAAGACTGCTTTTTTAAAAATGAACTAATGCAGCAAAATTTGAAGAAATAACTTCCTATTTCAACTCCAAACGTTTCTTCTTTCCAGGGATATAATTCCTTCCTTTGTTCTGATGGATGTTCAGTCCTCCGTCATTGTTACTTATGTGTATCAACTCATCGGGGATGAGGTGAAAGTAGAAAGGATTGAATACAAGAAAACTTGAAATGGAATGGTTTTCCCCGGATGGCTATTTCACCTAGAAAGTTTAGCAAATCGTTCACATCCATTGCAGTGATTGACTGGAGCGTCGTAACCATTCATCTAGGGTGGTTCAAGCTGCTTGAAGTTATTTGCCCTGAATTTAGAAAGCCATACGAATGTTGGAAAATAACCTTTTTCTTTCAATATATTTTCAAAAGCTCAGAATATTTGGAATTGTCAGAAACTTCTATAATAGTGGCTGATGGGGGTAAAGAGCAAAGGCAGTTTGCATCCACCCAATGTTTAGGTTTCTGTGTTTGAATAAAGCTGTTTTTTTTTTTATGTGCATACTTTGAGAAGGTGTCATTTCTGAAATCCAAGGATTGGGGTGGGGAATGGTTGACCTTCACATGGTCTTAAGGAAATGCTTTGTCTTTGTGAATAAATCAAAATGTCAGTGGAAGTCTACAAGGGGAGGGCTGGGTTGGCAGCAAATGACCAAGGAGCCAATGAAGCTGGTGATGTGGGAGATGTCCAGGTTGAGTCCAAGGGATGGGTCAACCATCATCAGTTATGAGTTCCTTCGTTCCCACCAAAGAACTAAATCCAGCCCACTGTGAATTCCTTATCTACCACCAAATTGCTTTGACCATTAGTAGTTCAGATTCTTATAGAGCTCAAGTCTGCAATAAATCTGTTTACCTATTTGAACTGCCTGGATCTCCTGATTTCTCTGATGCTGGACAGGGGGCCCTGGTAGTGACCAAAGAATTGCCCTGGAGAACACACAACTTGGCATGGACCTTGAGAATCATATGCTTGTGTTTAGCCCACCTTTAACAGGAACAATCTCCAGAGTGCTGCAAAGCAAGGATGAAGACCATGAAATGGTGCTACCCTCACGTCCAAGACCTTCTCCAGATCTTCACTACACTACAGAATAATTTCTCCTCCTTCCAAAAAAAAATGTTGCATCTGTTTGCAGAACCTGCAAGAAAGAAAGAAATCCTATTGATGGATTTTCCTTCCCATCATAACCACATCTGGCAAGTTAGCAGCCAGTTGTCTTGGATAGCTTTCATCACAACTAGAGACCACTTTCTCTTTCCTTTTCCCTCTTTCCTGACCGCTTTTCACATCCATCTTGGTCCAAGGAAACAACTTTTTCTCTTCACTGTTCACCATCCTTCTTATATACTTTGCCCTATTTTAAATTAAGAACTTTGGGGTACTTAGATTAACAGAATCGGAAGGGACCACGTAGGTCATCCAGTTGAACATCCCCCGCCCAAGCAGGAGACCCTACACCATTGACAGATGGCAGTCCAGTCTCTTCTTGAAAGCCTCCAGTGATGAAGCTACCAACACTTCTGAAGGCAACTTCTGTTCCATGGGTTGATGGTTTGCCCTGTCAGAAAATCTCTCCTTGATCAGTTTCCATCCATTATTCCTTGTCCAGCCCTTGGGTGCCTTGGAAAATAGCTTGATCCCTTCCTCCTCTCTGTGGCAGCCCCTCAAATATTGGAAGACTGCTATCCTATCTCCCTTGTCCTTCTCTAATGTCGATTATGAGTGATGGAATAAACAAGCATTCTAGAAGCAAAGCATATTGTCCTTCCCCAACAGGCATTTATTAAAAATACAAATCAAAGAACAAGAATTTGGAGAATGTTATCAGGCAATATTATATTCTTATATGGGGCACATTTACCTTAACTTCGGCAATGTAATCATGACATTTTAAATCTTTCCCCTATGTTCTCTTTTTTGATTTATGCGAGGTGGGTTGTTTCCTATCAATCAACTTTTCCATTTAAAGCAGCAAGTCATGCCTGATAGTTAAAACACGCACAAAAGTGAATATATTTTTTTTGAATGCTTAGATCCTTGTGTGAGGAAACACAATCGAACTTATTTTATTTATTTTGATTTGTCAATCGCTTACAAGATAATAGGTATAAGTATATACATAGTTATGAATACATGAAATGGGTACATATAAGAAAAATAAAAGAATAAGAGAAACAATAGGACAGGGACAGTAGGCATGTTGGTGTGCTTATGCACACCCCCTACAGACCTCTTAGGAAAGGGGCGAGGTCAATAGTAGACGGTCTGAGGTTAAACGTTTTTGGGGTTTGGGGAAGAAACCCCAGAGTCAGGTAGAGTATTCCAGACATTGACCACTCTGTGGCTGAAGTCGAACACTGCCTTGGGGGACACCACTGTTGACAGGTACAGAACTTGTAGTTCTATACTGAGTGGATCTTTCTGATTTGGGCACTCCTGGTTCTGTTTTGTGCCATGGACCAGGCTTTTGTCTTTTAATAGTTATATGAATTTTGTTTATGCAAATTTCTTCTCTGGTCATTTGTTTCTGCTAGGAGGGAGTCATGCATGGCTAGCAAAGTTTTTAAAAAACCAAAATATTTGCATGGATGTCACGGATGCATTCTGAGAAGATTTAAGAGAGCAGGAGGAGAAAGATCCCACCTCAATGCACATCATTTTCTTTTCATCTGTCTAAATCCATTGATAACCTACCATGATCTGGTCAATATTTCTCTTTGCCTTCCTAAATTACTACTCAGGTAAGCAGGCATGCACACTGAGCATTGGTGGCAGAAACGTGGTGCAGCCGTTGTATTTTGGAGAACAGAAAATCTCAATATTGTGATCTTTTTTCTCCTCCATGAAAGCAAAAGATGTACAGCACCCAAGACAATGCTTCAAAACAGGCTATATTTTCAGTGAGAATCTTTGCAGCTCAGGGGTTGAATTTGGGGGATCCTTGGGGCTCTGAGCTTGGTTGTTTTCTTGAAAAATGCTTCATTACCCATACCAGGAAACATCATCGGTTGCAGAGAAAACCCCACTCCCCACTAGCCGTGATGATGTTATCTAGTATGGGTAATGAACAGTCTGCAAGAAAGCCATTAAAGCTCAGAGAGCACCAAGGTTGCTTCGTGCTATATTTTGGTGGCATTCTGAAAGTCTAGAAAATGAGTCAAATATCTGTTGCTTTCTCTTCTCCAAGGGGTCAATTCACAGACACCATGGACCCAGCCAACCTCCATGTCGGTTCCCCGGGGAGAAATGGTAAAATTATCCTGCACTGTTACTGGAACCGTGAATAATATTTACTGGTACCAACAGAGCTCTGGTCAGGCTCCTCGCTATGTGCACTATTCTGGTGGAAACAGGGGTGATGGGATCCCAGATCGGTTCACGGCTTCTGTCTCAGGATCCACTGGCTCTTTAACCATCACTGGAACCCAGGCTGAAGACGAGGCTGATTATTACTGTTTAATGTGGCATAGCAGTGCCAGCTCGTTGCACGGTGGTACAATCTGATGAGGAACTAAGACAAAAACCTCCTCTCATCCTGCACAGCAGAAAATCATCGAAGTCCTTAGAGAGCGTGATTCGATGCATGACTGAGACTTGTTATAATAATGAAACAAATCAAATGAGATGCTATTGCACGTGTTCCCGGGTTCGGCTGATGGGCGCTCCCAGCCCTGGTCAACAGCCACTCTAAAATCCCTCTCAAACAAACAATGAAGCACAACCGGTTCTTTGGAATATAGGGAGACTCAGTGAATTGGACACAACAGCAAAAGGTTACTGGTTACAATAAACGCTTGCTGTTTCTCACCTGCGCACAAACCCAAACGGTGCTTTTTCAAGAGGCAAGTGGACTTTCTTTGTTTTTTTCCTTGAAGACGTTTCACTTCTCATCCAAGAAGCTTCTTCAGGTTTTGCTGAACGGTGCAGAATAGAAGGATTTATATTCTGGTTGTTAGCAGAGAGACTCACTGAGAGTGCTAAGGACCAGTTGATCGCAAGGAATATCAATCCTTCCATTCTCCCTTTTTGACTTTTTATAATAAAGGCAAAAATCAACAGAGATGTTCCCACAGAGCCTTCCTCATAATGTTCAAAACAGCTAAGCAAAGTCTGGAGATCAGCCATCTAAAACTGCTGTGGTGGTCTGGCATTCGAAATGAGACACAGGGAAAATGTCTGAGAAAATGCCAGCCCTGAGCGAACTCAGGTAGCAGTATTTATTGAGAAAAAACACAAGCAAAAATACAGTATGCATATTCAGAAACAATGACCTCTACAGGAGATTACTTCACCAGCATGAGAACATACAATCTTGGAAAGTCCCAGATGTTACCTTACTAGGATGAGATCATACAGCCACGGAAAGTCCCATGGGAAAGTCTGGAAAGTCCCATGAGAAAGCACAACTGTGTACCTTGAACTTTTACCTATTTTCCTGTTCCTTCTAAACTTGCAGATCAAAACAGGATGAGACACTCATGAGCAAAGGTACTCCTACCCCCACCAAGAATGCCTACATATCCCTAGACCTATTGCTAGTTATACAAAGGCCTTACAGAAAATGATAAAATGATCAATAGATTATATTACCACAACTGCATCCAAACTTTCCATTTAAATTGCAAATTCTCCCCTAAGGCACGGTCTATGTTCATTTCTATTTTTTTTAACGTGATACCCACATGTATTTTTATTCTAGTACACAGAATGGGCAGTAATGTTAGAACTAATTGATGCTTTGAGACTGGAGATCTTAGTTCTTCTCCATAACTGCTTACTACCATGCTAATGTGAAAGAATCATAGGGTTGTAGGGCTGGAAAGGACCTTGGAGGTCTTCTAGTCCACCCCCCCCTCAAGCCAGGAGCCCGATACCATCCCGGTTGTATCATTCCAAGTTCTGTCTTCAAATTGAGAGAAAGATTCACCCCCAAAGCTCTAAAAAGTTGCTATCAGTCATAGTTGATCATTTCCAGCTAAGAAACTACAGAACTTTTCTTTATATTGTTGTTGCTTGAGTCAGCCTCTTGCCCCCAACAATCTGGGTCCTCATTTTACCCACCTCGGAAGGATGGAAGGCTGAGCCAACCTGGTGAGATTCGAATTGCCAAATTGCAGGCAGCCAGGTGTAAGAAGAAGCGGATTACTATTCTAATATGTAGTACAGCTTCAGTAGGATGTTCCACACTGGGACAGTGTAATGGGGAAGCTAGACCCAAACTCTGAAGCAGAGTTACTTTCATTCATTCATTTTGAATCATGTCGTTGAAGGAAGACAGAGGTTATTGTTTGCTTATTTACTTAAGGAGCCCCGTAAACTACTCCACCAACTAACAGTCGGAAGACATGATGGACATTACCTACTTGGGTCATAAAACATCTGCAAGGAAACAATGACACTCAGCGAGCACCAAGGACCCCACAGTCCTCTTCCTCCTCCTTCCTCCTCTTCTGCTGACTCCACTCCCTTTAACACTGATGATGTTACCTAGTTAGGGCAATGAAACGTCTTCAAGAAAACAAGAAAAGCTCAGAGAG
Source organism: Notechis scutatus (assembly GCF_900518725.1). The sequence continues at coordinate 12,939 of NW_020717514.1, read as the reverse complement.
CACCAAGGACCCCTCAGGTCAACCCTGAGCTACAAATATTCTCCATTATTAGTACTACTCAATTTCTTCATCCTTCAAACAGTTAGTACAAGCAGTCCTAGACTTACGGCCACAGCTGAGTCCAAACTTTATGTCGTCAAGTGGAGCATTTGCTAAGTGTGTTTTGCCCCATTTTACGACCTTTCTTGCCACCGCTGTTAAGTGAATCACTGCAGTTGATAAGTTAGTGACCCGGTTGTTAAGTGAATCAAGGCTTCCCAATTGACTTTGCTTGTCAGAAGGTTGCAAAGCAAAAATCGCAGGACACAGCAACGGTCACAAAATGCGAACCCGCTGAGAAGACTCTGAATATTGATCACATGATTATGGGGATGCTGCAAAGCTTGTAACTGTGAAAAATGGCCATAAGCCATTTGCTCCAGCTCCTGCGGTTCTAAAGCATGCAAATGCAAGTAGATAAATAGGTACCACTTTGGTGGGAAGATAACAGAGTTCTGGGCACCTCGGCATATAGTTATGCCGGCTACATGACCACAGAAGTATCTTCAGACAACGTTGGCTCCCTTGGCTAAGAAACGGAGATGAGCAACGCCCCCTAGAGACAGATACTATTGGATGGAGGAAAGCTTTACCTTTACTTTACTACTAAGAGTAACAATTACAGCAATGGACAGTCCCATTGATCCTTGGACATCAATATGCACACTTCAGAAAACCCTAAATTAAGATATCAGGCTAGAAACTGAGAGGTTATGAGCCAAAGTCCTTCCTTTGGTAAGAACTCAGGTGACTTTAGGCCAGTCCTTGTCTCTCAGCCCTAGGAAGAACAAATCAAGGACAAATCATTTCTGAAAATGTTGCCAAGGAACCAGCAAGGACGAGTTGAGGAAGTCACCAGGAGTCCAGACTAACTTGAAGACACATGGGTATTTATAGCCGGAATTACTCCTACCACAATCATGCATGCTTGGTCTTTGTTTTTGCAGTGATATTACCAACCCCCTGAGACCTTATGAGCGCAAGATAGATTTGCATAAAGGTGTTATTTTGTAACTCTGGGTTTAATTTAAGAAAGGAGAACTTCCATATTGGTGTCTTTCTCAAAAAAAAATAAAAGCTGCCTTCCTTGCCAAGAAAGGATCATGAAACAGATTTTGCTTTCCCTTCTATTTCTCAATTGCTGGACAGGTAAGATATATAGATATATAGGGTGGAGGGAAATCATTTGTGGTATATTTATTTGAAATGTAACACTAGATTGTGGAGTCCTTGGTACTCTCTGAGCTTGGTTATTTGCTTGCAGGCATTTCATTACCCAACTAGGCAATGTCTTCAATGCTAGTAAGTGTGGGGGTTGCTCCCTCTTTATATACAGTATTGGCCCTGCTCTTGTTGGTAGAAGTGTGGTTTTCTCTTAGGTAGGTCCTTGATTAGAGGGTTGTGGATCCTATTCAGGAATCAGGGTTGTGTTTTGTGGTTGTTTCTCAAAAGATCCCACAGAGAAGAGCAGGTCACATTATTTTCCAAAGCTCAAGAGGGCAGGACAAGAAACAATCATTGGAAACTAATCAAAGACAGGAGCAATCTAGAATCAAGGAAAAAGTTCCTAATAGTGAAGACTATTAACCAGTGGAAGAGTTTGCCTTCAGAAATCATGGGCACTCCATCACTGGAGGTTTTTAAGAAGAAACTAGACTTATCTGAAATGATATAGGTTCTCCCACTTGAGCAGGGGGCTGGAATAGAAGACCTCCAAGGTCCCTTCCAGCTCTTTTCTATTCATATGTCAACTTGTGAGCTGTCAAACTATCTGCTTGCTTGCTTGTCATTAATATACCACTTACAATTCATATATCCCAGGTGTTGTTTCTCAGGTTGGATTGATTCAACCAGCTTCCCAATCCGCAGCTCTTGGGAACAACATAAGACTTGCCTGCTACCTGATGATTGGTTATGAAGACTATGCGGTCTCGTGGTACCAACAGAGAGCAGGACAGGCACCACGACTTTTGTTGACTCCCAGTTACTCCAGAGGTCACGGGATCCCCAATCGCTTCTCTGGCTTCAAATCAGACAACACATATTATTTAACCATCACCGACGTCCAACCAGAAGACGAAGCTACATATTACTGTGGAGGAAGCTACGGTTTTGAATAAGCTCACAACGATGCAAGTCAAGCGAGGAAGTGAAGCTGAAGCTGTTCTCAACTTTAAGAAGAAAAGAGATGTTTACAAAACATAAGATGTTCTTAATTCTCCATTAAGAATTGGTAACCCTGTGTGTATGATCGTATCCCAATATTTAGACAATGGATAGAAGAAATCACAAATCAGAAAATTGAGCTTAATCCGGAAACTTTTTTATTAGGTATAATAACACAAAAATGCAATAAAACAGATATATCATGTTACACATATTAACAGCTGCAAGGATTTCGTACATACAACTCTGGAAAGAAAAAAAGGGTTCCACCAGAAGGCATGGTTATATATAAAAAAAAAAAAAAGATTGTATAGAGATGGACAGGCTAATGATGAAAATAAAAGACAGAGAAGATTCAATTTACTATAGGGCCCGGGATGCCTGGTATGAGTGGTTTAGAAATAAAAATAAAATAAAATGGCAATTAGAAAAAGAGTGAGGGAATATGTAAATATGTAAATATACCATGGAGAATATTGATGTGTAAGGATAAAAGATATTGATTTATAGCAAGAGTAAGATGTAATGGTAAAGGAATAAGTAAATACATATACTGAAACATGTAAGGAGATGCAAAAGTTGTCTTAACAATGTATAAAGTTTTATTTTATGTTTTTAAAATGTGAAAACTTAATAAAATATATAATAATAATAATAATAATGATAATAAAAAGAATTGGTAACCCTGGAACTTTTGGGATGAAGGGACATTTTCTAAAATGCCAAATGTCCAATTCTATGTTTATTTACTTGAAAGTAGAGTTCTTTCATCAGAGACAGATGGTAGTTCAAACAAACGTGGAATAGCATGGTCAAAATTCCATGGAGAATATCTCTTTGAAGACTTCAAGACAATCTGTGCTTTGCTGTCATGATAAAACCCAACAATTTACATTGGTTTTATAGTATATTGTTAGTTTTCGAACTTCAATTCAGAGGTGATTGTTCACATTTGTCATCTGACAGATGGTTACTATGATTCAGAATAAAAGTGCCAAGACTCACTGAATGTTGAGTTATTGAATACATTGTAAAATAAGAATTGGAAAAAAACAACAACACTGTAAATATTGTGCTAACATTTTGTGATTATTTGATCTTTAGACACAAGAGGGAGATCTTGGTTCATTTTGCTACACTGGGCAAAATTTAATAGCTTAACTTCTCTAAATGCTCTGGTCCACAGAACTAAATTTTAAAAAATCTTCCAATCTTATTATGTCCTTGGTTTGCATGTGACTCATACATGGGAAAACCATCCGCATACACAATGCTTTGCTTTATCATCTATGTGGGATGTTTTAAGAATAAACTAAGTTTGTAAACCAAAATAGCACACAGGGCTCTCTCTCCTAAATTGTGTTAGCCCGATTGTGGTTCTCAAATTTAATTCCCTAAGTTCAGAGGACCCACTGATTTGGAAATTGATCACCCAAGTTGGGTTTGCACAACTTGCTAGACTGAACTGTGGTTGGTTTGCTTTGAGGTTCAGATATCTGAACACTATCTCTCTCTCTCTCTCTCTCTCTGTGTGTGTGTGTGTGTGTGTGTGTGTGTTCAAGTCAGTGTTGTCTCCTAGCAATTGCCTGGACAGGTCCCTGCAGTTTTCTTTGCAAGATTTTAGAAGTAGTTTGCCATTGCCTTCTCTGGGTTTATTTTATCAATGTGTTCAGATGATGCTCCAGATGTTTTAGGAGTGCACCCCAAGACGCCTATCACTATTGATACTTTCTTTGCTATCTTCCTCATCACCAACATCATCAAGATTTATGGGCTACTGACTAAAATCTTTTGCCAATTCCCAACAGGCACCTGCATTCAGGTACAGAGTTCCTATTTTGTATGCCAACAATTCAAGGTTTTAAAATATCCCCCATTTTTTCTGTGGAAATTCTCAGTCATCCAGATCATGGTTGTCTCAACTGAAGAAGCCTCCTGGATGAGATCTATGTTTTTTCAAGGGAAAAAAAACATAGTCCAATTGCCTTTTGAAAAAGCACCTTTGAGACTCCAATTCTTTCCTTTTCATGAATAGAATAGAGAATAGAATAAAATAAAAAATAGAATAGAATAGAATAGAATAAGGGATAAGGATAATAGAATAGAATAGAATAGAATAGAATAGAATAGAATAGAATAGAATAGAATAGAATAGAATAGAATAGAATAGAATAGAGCTGGAAGGGACCTTGGAGGTCTTCTAGTCCAGCCCCCTGCTCAAGCAGGAGAAACTATACAATCTCAGACAAGGGACTGTCCAGTAGGTTGCCATCTGGCTCATAAAGATGGCAGAAGATCCCTACCCTAATCTAAAGTTGTTAGTCGAGTTTAGAAGGAAAGAGATGGAAGAGATCTCTCAGGAAATGCATGGCAAAAGGCACTACCCAACACCGCAAACCGATGAAAGATCTCATCCATGTTACTAGATTCCCACAACAACCTACCTGGCACTTCCTAGCAAGAGCTGCACCAATTTCTTCATCTCCTGAATGGCCTGCATTGAATCAGAAAATCAAGATTAAAACCCTGATCGCAAATATATATATTTTTTTATTTCCTCCATCCTTTTCTCTTTTCTTCAGATTGCTATTTCTCCCTTAGCAAAATGGGTTCACAGCCCAGATTTTAATGAAGAGAAGGCCTGGGGGGGACACACGGATAGCAGGGTTCCAATATTTGAGGGGCTGCCCCAAAGAAGAGGAGGGGGTCAATCTGTTTTGTACAGACTGGAACAATTAAAACAACAGATAAGAGCTTGATCATAAACTCCCCTAGGACACAACACAAGTCAAAGGTTCACATTGTTGAAGGAACAGAACCTTTTCATTTGGGTTCCAGAAGACTGGGCATTGACTGATATTGAGGTGCAGACAAGCAGGCAACATGAAGGACTCTGATCTATTCTTCAGTGAAAACACCATGATAGCACCAAGACATATCTAGTTGCCTCTTGATGACAACAGTATGTGCCATTGAAGGTAGCCATGTCAATTTGTTCTCTGGTACAACTGGCCCTCCCCAACGTGATTTCTTTCTTCTGTATGCCTTTCTCCTAAATTTCCCACATTGACAAAAAACTCAATACAAGCATCTTCTTAAACATTGCCTTTATGCAAATGTCTTCTCTACTCCTTGGTCAAAAAGATTGGTTAGTCTAATAAGGGGGTGGTTCATCAACTCAAGGAAAGCCAATAAAATCATTCATATTTGCATGGATCTTTCTTCAATTCTTGAAGGACGTAAGTAAGAAGACAGAAGGATCTCAGGTAGATATTTTTGGTTTTGGAAAGGGAGACTTTTTGAAGGAAAGCACCATGGCCTGGAGACTGGTTTTCCTTCCACTTCTTACTTATTTCTCATGTAAGTATGTGGAGAACCTCTTCTTCAACTCTCAAATAAAATCTTTCTAATTTGCCTAATATAAAATCCAATATGGTCCATCCACATGGTGGTTCTGGAGGCCCACATAATATAACAAATCTTCATTGTTTCCTCTTTTTTCACCCATTTTGTAAAGGCATCACTTCACAGCCCACCTTGACTCAGTCCGTCTCCCAGTCTGGATCCCCAGGAGAGACAGTTAAACTTTCCTGTGCCATCAGCAGCAATCCAAACAACGTTCGCTGGCTTCAACAGAGATCTGGAGAAGTCCCTCGCTTTGTGCACTGTGATGGCTGCAACAGGGGACCAGGGATCCCAGACCGATTCACGGCAACCCGATCAGGCAACAACGGCTACTTAACCATCACCAACCTTCAGGCTGAAGATGAGGCCGATTATTACTGTCACATGTGGTATAGCAGTGGTAACGTGTTCCACAGTGAGACAATCTAATGGGGAACTGAGACAAAAACCTTCCTCCTTCACAGAGCAGAGAGTTTGGTGGTCCCTGAGGTCCAAAAGGTTGGCGACCCCTGATATAGGGTATATAGGAATTTGATGCACAGAAAGACAAGGCTCATTTTTTTTTGTATCAGCAATAAAACAATGTAATGATATAGGTGTACATCCTTTATACCTCTCACTTTTTTAGTAAGCTATTGATTTCATTCTCTACCGTGACATTTTACAGTTGAACAATTATGCTTAGCCTAGGAGGAAAACAAAAATTGAAAAACCAGTTCGTTAATCAAGAAACTCCAAGATGAATTTTCATCATTGCAGGTTTCATGAATGTCTTACCTTCCCTTCCTTCCCTTTCCTTTCCCTTTCTTTCCTTTCCTTTATTCTTTCCTTCCTTTCCTTTTTTTCTTTCTTCTTCCTTTCCTTTCCTTTCTTCCCCCTCTTTCTCTTTTCTTTCTTTCCATTCCTTTCCTTTTTCCCTTTTCCTTCCTTTCCTTTCCTTCTCCCATAATTAAGCTCCACTTGTGCCATTTAAAGCATTCTAGCAGAGGTCTCCAAACCTGGCCACATTAAGACTTGTGGACTTCAACTCCCAGAATTCCCGAGCTAACATGTCTGGAGGGGGAATTCTGGGAGTTGAAGGCAACTTAAAGTGGCCAAGTTTGGGGTCCCCTGCATTATAGACATAAAACAATACTGTGTGGATTAGGGGTTCAGCAGAATGAAGACACCAGGAGAAAACCACCCCTGCATCTTGGCAAGCAATATCCTATATCGCCATCCTGAGGGGAGAAGTTTATACAGTTCATAAAATATGCAGGTCCTCTAGGGAAAGCAGGCTGGTTGCAGTTGGTTTATCTGCAATCCTAACTATCCATTGCACCTCTCCTGTTTAGGTGCTGCACCAAACCAGACAGTTTGGAAAAAAAATCTTCTCCAGTTGGTCAATGAACTCCAGAAGAGAAAAAGGATAGCTCTGGATTCTATTCCATCCAGCTTTCCAACAAGATTGGGAATCCTGGCATCCCTGGATAGTTTTGCTTTTGCTGATCCCAGGGTTTTGTCTCTCAAACTTTCATTAAGTAATGTTTCCTTCACTCCTTTCAGCCAATGAGGCACCTGGATATTTGCATAAGCTTTTGGTACAGAGTTTAAGATAGAATCGGAAGTGAGAGCCACCAAAGCTTTGGATCACAACAAAGTTGGACCTTCCTTCCCTTCCTTTCCTCCATCATGGTGTGGACTCTGCTGCTACTTTGCTTCTTTTACTCTCCAGGTGAAATCAAACCCCCACCTTGGCTGTTTGCTTATTCTGTGCTGTCCTGTTTGCTTCGGTTTCCCATCTTTGAAAGTGTCATAATGTTGATTTGCTTCCTCCAGGTATCACGGCCAAGTACAACTATACTCAGGAAACTGCCCTCTCTGCATCTCTTGGAGAATCCGCAACCCTCTCCTGCAAGGTCAGCGGTGGCTTCACTTTTCGTTACTTCGCATGGTACCAGCAAAAGGGAGGAGAAAGTCCCAGATTTATCCTATATTATAATACAACCTCTAGAGAGACAAAATTTGGCCCAGAGGCTTCTGGTCATTTCTCTGCTTCTACAAACACCCCCAAGGAAATTGCTTTCCTAACCATCAACAACGTGCAGGCAAAGGATGAAGGGGACTATTATTGTGGTGATAACAGACACAGTGAAGAACCTCAGAGAGGAGGCTGAACAAAAACCTCCCTGGGGGAAAAGTTCTTCATGCACCACAGCCCAAATTTCAACACTCTATTGTGTTAAAATAGAAGCCTCCTTAGCATTGGATCAACCAAAGAATGATTTTGAAGTCTGATATTCCAGTTCTAGGTAAAAGACAAGAGAGTTCCAATCGTGGCCTTTGGGTGCTTTAGAAAATAGCTTGACCCCTTCCTCCTCTCTGTGGCAGCCCCTCAGATATTGGAACACTGCTATCCTGTCTCCCCTGGTCCTTCTCTTTACTAGACTAGCCAGGCCCAGTTCCTGCAACTGTTCGTTGTATGTTGTAGCCTCCAGTCCCCTAATCATCCTGGTTGCTCTTCTCTGTACTTTTTCTAGAATCTTAACATCTTTTTATAGTGTGGTGACCAAAAGTGGATGCAGTACTCTAGGTGTGGTCTTACTAAGGCTTTATAGAGTGGTATTAGTGTTGCACTTGATCTTGATTGTATCCCTCTGTTAATGCAATTTAGGATTGCATTAGCTTTTTTGGCAGCTGCTGCACACTGCTGGCTCATATTTAGCTGGTTGTCCACTAAGACTCCAAGATCCCTCTCGCAGTTAGTGCTATTGAGCCTGGTTTCACCCAGTCCATATGTGTCCTTTTGGTTTTTCTTGCCTAAGTGTAGGACTTTCCTTTTCTCTACATTGAATTTCATTTTGTTAGATATGGCCCAGTGTTCTAGTCTGTCAAGATCCATCTGGATCTTGAGCCTATCTTCTTGACTATTAGCGATTCCTGCCAGCTTAATATCATCTGCAAACTTGGTAAGCTCCCCTTCTATTCCCTCATCTAAGTCATTAATGAAGACATTGAAGAGTACTGGGCCTAAGATGGAACCTTGTGGCACCCCACTGCTTACTTCCCTCCATGTAAACTCAGACCCATTAAGGACTACTCTTTGAGTATGGTTTGTCAGCCAGTTGTGAATCCATCTGGTGGTGGTGCTATCCATTCTGCTTTTTTCTGGCTTACCAAGAAGTAGATTGTGGTCTACTTTGTCGAATGCCTCACTGAAATCTAATGTCACAGTATGTCCACAGTATTTTGCTGGTCTACTAATTTAGTCACTATGTTGAACAATGAAATAAGATTGGTTTGGCATGAGCTGTTTTTTAACAAACCCGTCCTGACTGCTACTTATTACTTTACTTGTTTCTAGGTATTGGTATCGTTTCTTCCTTTCCTTTCCATTCCTTTCCTTTTTCCTTCCTCTCCTTTCCTTTCCTTCTCCCATGATTAAGCTTCCCTTGTACCATTTAAAGCATTATACCAGGGCTCTCCAAACTTGGTAACTTTAAGACAAGAGAGTTCCATTCACGGAACATCTACAAAGCCATAAAAAGATTATTTCATTTCCTCTCCAATATTTCTACCACTCATAATTGCATCATCTTCTCTGGACATCCAGTTGACCCAACCCCAGCCATGTGTGAAGGACATTTAAAGGCCCAGATTTGCTCTGAGAGGGAAAGGGGCAACTTTCTCTGAAATATATTTTGAGTGGGAGGAGGACTCCCCCAGGTATGGTCACAGGATACGACAGGAGGGGGTGCCACTTGCCCAGAAACCTTCTGCTGCCTCTCCTGAAACTCTGCTCTGTGCAACAGACTGAGCAGTTACACCAGCTGCAAAATACTTCGTGCAGAACTCATGAAAGAGAATTATGTTGTATAAAGCAGTTTTTGACATCAGAGGTATTATTCACAGGAACAAAATAAAAGGAGAGAATGGGACACTTTTAGCAACCAAAGTACAATTACAGCAGAACAGTTTCAACCAAAAAAAAAAAAAAAAAGACTTCTGTTGCCCTTTGGTTGCAGGGCAATTGTGGTGTCCAAGGCAATTTGTCCCATTGGGGTCCCATATTATGACCAAAAACCTTAATAAAGCATCTTCTTAAGACTTCCTTCTATGCAAATGAATCCGATCTACTTTGACCTGATTGGCTAGTCTTTGAGGAGAGTGGCTCATAGAATTAAGGAAAGCCAATCATGTGACCTGTATTTGCATGGACCTTTCTTCCATTTTAGGAGGACTTAAGTAAGAAGGCAGAAGGATCTCAGGTAGGTATTCCTTGATCTTGGAAAGGGAGACTGTTTGAAGGAAAGCACCATGGCCTGGACACTGGTTTTCCTTTCTCTTCTTAGTTATTTCTCATGTAAATATGTGGAAAACCTCTTCTTCAACTATCCCATGAAATCTCTCTAAGATAAAATCCAATGTGGTCTATCCAAATGATGGTTCTGGGAATTTGGGGGGCACCCATGATATAACAAAGTCTTCATTATTTCCTCTTTTTTCCCCACTTTGTAAAGGCGTCACTTCACAGCCCACCTTGACTCAGTCCGTCTCCCAGTCTGGATCCCCAGGAGAGACAATTAAACTCACCTGTGCCATCAGCAGCAATCCATACACCATTGGCTGGATTCAACAGAAATCTGGGGAAGGCCCTCGCTTTGTGCACTGTGATGGCTGCAGCAGGGGAGAAGGGATCCCAGACCGATTCACGGGAACCCGATCAGGCAACAACGGCTACTTAACCATCACCAACCTTCAGGCTGAAGACGAGGCCGATTATTACTGTCACATGTGGTATAGCAGTGGTGGAGTGTTCCACAGTGAGACAATCTAATGGGGAACTGAGACAAAAACCTTCTTCCTTCGCAGAGCAGAGAGTTGCTCAAAGGTTGTTTTGGTCTTTCTTGGATGTAATGAAAAGGCACGGCAGGCTGTTACTTTCAGGAAGATTATCGAGCAAGACATCCCTTTTGCAGAACAATAATCAATTTGATTGGCAGGAAGACAAGACAAAATAGCCGACATTTTTTGTCCCAGCATTAAAACAATAACTGCAAACATACAGTAATCTATTCCTACTTCCTTTATATCTCTCCCTTTTTTTAAAATAAGCCATTGATTTCATTCTCTACCTCAACATATTTCAGTTGAACAATTATGTGCCATGAGCAAAAAAATAAAAAAATAAAATTGGACAAATCATTTCTTTCATCAAGAAGCTCCAAGATAAATTTTCATCATTGCAGTTTTCAGGAAAGCCTTTCCTTTCCCCCTTTCTCCTTTCTTCCTTTCCTTTCTTTTCCTTTCCTTTCCTGTCCTTCTTTCCTTTCCTTTATCCTTTCCTTTTCCCCTTTCTCTTTTCCTCTTTTCCTTTCCTTTCTTTTTTCTTCTTTTCCTTTCCCACTTTCTCTTTTCTTTCTTTCTTTCCTTTCCATTCCTTTTCCCCTTTCTCTTTTCTTCCTTTCCTTTCCTTTCCTTTCCTTTCCTTTTCCCATAGATAAGCTGCATCTGTGCCATTAAACATAACATTTAAGGCATAAAACAGTACTGGGAGGATTAGGTATTGAGCAAAGTGATGGCACAAGGGGAAAAAAACTGTCGGTGTTTAGTTAACCTAACCCTAACCCTATAGCATCATCCCAAGGGGAGGAGTTGAAACAGTTTATGTCCAGAATATGAGGGGTCTGTAGATATTTTCTCAGCCATCCTGCTCACCTGGGCAATATACAAGTATTCTATGCAAGGCTGGCTGGCGGGTTGCAATTGGTTTTTCTGCCATCCTAACTATCCACTGTATTTGTCCTGTTAGGTGCTATATCAAATCAGACAGTTTGGAAAGAATCTTCTCCAGTTGGCCAATGAACTCCAGAAGGGGAAAAGGATAGCTCTGGATTCTATTCTATCCAGCTTTCCAATAAGATTGAGAAGACAAATGTAATCTCCTGGCATTCCTGGATAGTTTTGCTTTTGCTGATCTGAGGGTTTTGTCTCTCGATCTTTCATTAAATAATGTTTCCTTCACTCCTTTCAGCCAGTGAGGCATCTGGATACTTGCATGAGCTTTTGGGACAGAGCATTAAGATAGAATCAGAAGTTGGGATCACCAAAGCTTTGGATCACAATGAAATTGCACCTTCCTTCCCTTCCTTTCCTCCATCATGGTGTGGACTCTGCTGCTACTTTGCTTCTTTTACTCTCCAGGTGAAATCAAACCCCCACCTTGGCTGTTAACTTATTCTGTGCTCTCCTGTTTGCTTCAGTTTCCCATCTTTGAAAGTGTCATAATGTTGATTTGCTTCCTCCAGGTATCACGGTCAAGTACAACTATACTCAGGAAACTGCCCACTCTACATCTCTTGGAGAATCAGCAACTCTCTCCTGCAAGGTCAGTGGTGGCTTCTTCTTTGGTTCCTTCGCATGGTACCAGCACAAGGGAGGAGAAAGTCCCAGATTTATCCTATGTTATAATACAACCTCTAGAGAGGCAAAGTTTCGCCCAGAAGCTTCTGGTCATTTCTCTGCTTTTACAAACACCCCCAAGGAAATTGTTTTCTTGACTATCAACAACGTGCAGGCAAAGGATGAAGGGAATTATTACTGTTATGTTGGGTAACACAGTGAGGAACACCAAAGAGGAACTTAATGAAAAACCTCCCCTGACTTCAAGGCCTCCATGCATCACCACCCACATTTCCACGCTCTTTTCTGTTCAGAAGATGCCTCCTTTGCATTCCATCAAGCACGCCAAGCTACGATTCTGAACTCAGTTATTCCAATGCCAAAGCAGGAGAGTTCCAATCATGGATCATCACCAAAGCCCCTGGAAAGTTGTGCGCTTTCCTCCTCTGCTTTTCTGCCAGAAATGATCGCATAATTTTCTCTGGTGTCCCACCTCAACCAAGTGTGAAGGGCGTTCAAGAACCTGATTTGCTCTGAGAGAGAAAGAGAGAACCTTGAACAAATGTGGGTCTGGGGCCACCTTTCTGTGAAATATATTTTGAATAGAAGAACATGTCTCCCAGGTATGGTCATGGGACTCGACAGTAGGGGGTGCCACTTTCCTCGAAATGCACCACACCAAACATCTGCCACCACTCCTGAAATTCTTCTTTGTGCAACAGACTGAGCAATTTCACCAGCTGCAAAATACTTCATGCAGATCTCAAGAAAGGAAAGAGAATTAGGTTGTATAAAGTTTGCAATATCAGAGGTATTATTTAGAGGAAGTAAATAAAAGGAGAGAATGAGACACTTTTTTTTTTTTTACAACCAAAACACAATTGCAGCAGAACAGTTTCAAAAAAGAAAAATCCTTTTCTTGCCCTTTTGTTCCAGGGCAAATGTGGT
>NW_020717513.1:41507-58897 GCF_900518725.1 Notechis scutatus | reverse complement strand
CTTGATATAAAAATAACAAAAATAATATATTGATACAAGATAATAATGAAAGATTGTAACTTAATAAAACAACTGTACTATTATTAGAATTATATATCTTGTCAAATGTAAATATGATGAATACTATTTTATTTGTAATAAACAAGTTGCAAAATGTGATTAGACAGGGGATATTTTTAAATATAATAGTGGCATAGTTAAAAATCAGAAAGGGTATAAATAATGGAAGATTATAACCCAATATAAATTGGTGAACTTTTATTAGAATTATATAAGTCTGTTAAACACCACAAACATGATTAATAATATGTTATTTGTAGTTAAAAGAGGGATATTCAGAATATGGAGACACAAAAATAAGATATTGAAATGATGAATAATGAAAGAATGAAAGGTTACAATTTAACAAAATATATGTATCAATATTAAGATTGTCAATTGTAATAAATATGAAGAATATTGTCATATTTGTTCTAAAAATCTGTTGCCATATTGTTCACACAATGATATGTTTGTAAAAAACAAGAAAAAATAAAAAATATTTTTTGTAAAAAAAAAACATTGAGGAAGCAACCATGACCCTTGAGCTATAGCATTACATGTTTTCCCCTCCAATGTAGGGGTTCAATTTGGCTCTGCTGGGTCCCAGCGAACTGAGTTTCCTAGTTAGACAACTGCCCTGCCAGCAGTTTTTGGAGCAAAAGGGATCTGGGAGGACTCTGGTTCCTTATCAGAGTATGGACATCTCCTGTAGGGAGTCTTCTGCCTAGCAGTTTTCAGACGAAAAAGGGTCCGGGACAGAGATGGTATTCAGCAGGTTCTGACCAGTTCTGGAGAATTGGTAGCAGAAATTTTGAGTAGCTCAGAGACCCGGCAAATACCACTTCTGACTGGAGATTTTACAGTATCCTTTCCCTGCCATGCCCACCAAGCCACGCCCACAGAACCAGTAGTAAAAAAAAGTTGAATCCCACCACTGGTCTTGGAGGACTCCACTAGTCCCTATAGTGAGTATGGATACCTCCTGTTACCGGATTTTTCCTCGCTCAGAGTTTTAGGTCTCAGGAAAGTCCTAAAGAGCTTCTGCTTGCTTCCAGAGGTTAGGGCCCCTTCCTTTCACAGGGCTTTGCTCAGTGACTTCCCAGCTAGTTGCCCCAGTTCAACTATCTCATTCACTTTTCCATTCCATTTCACACTCTCTCTCCCTTTTTCCCTAGCAGAAGGTCCTGTGGTCTCAAAATGCTAAACATAACTTTAAAAAAAATGCAAATAAGCCAGGAAGATGGTTGGCATATAAATTGAAAATGGAGAAAGAAAAGAAATTGATACATAGGCCAGTAGATCAGAAAGGGACTTTATACTACAAAAATGAGGGGAAAAATAATGAGTCAATATTATTATGAAAAGGTGTATGAGCAAGAAAAAGTTTCAGAAGAGAAAATTAAACAATATGTGGAAAAAGCAGAATTACCAAAAGTACCAGAAAAAGTAAAAAGTAAAAACTATGTTAAATGAATAAATATCAATCATGGAATTATCAAAAGTGGTCAAAAGACAAAATAATAATAAAACACCAGAACCAGATTGGTTGCGGGCAGAATTTTACAAAATATTTACAAGATATTTTAGGCCTACCAATGTTGGAAGTCTATAATGAAGTATTGATTGATACAAAAGTACCAAATTTATGGATGGGAGCAAATATTACTTTGATTCCAAAATAAGATTCAGATTTAATGCAGATAAAAAAATATAGGCTCATATCTTTACTGACTATAAAATATATGCTTCAATAATGGCACAAGATTAAAAAGGTTTCTAAATAAATTTATACATTTAGATCAAAATGGCTTCTGGCCTAAGAGACAGATTAAGAACAATATGAGAATGATTTTAAATACAAAGGTAATATACCATAAACAAATGGCAAAGGTGATGGTAAATGGAGATACAACAGAGAATTTTAATATAAAAAAGGCACAAGACAAGGATGTCCACTATCTCCTTTACAATTCATATTGACATTGGAAGTGCTAAATATAAATATTAGACAAGACATAGAAATTAAAAGTATGGAAATAAAAAGGGAACAATATAAATTACAGGCATTTGCAGATGATTTGGCCTTTATCTTGGAAGACCCACAAGAAAATAGACTCAAACAAATTAAGAAAATAGAAGAATATGGTGAAGTTGCAGGACTGGAAATAAATAAAGAAAAAAACCAAAGTAATAGTTAAAAATGTTACAGACATACAGAAAAAAAAAACCCGAAGGAAAATCTGTATATGTTAAATATTTAGGAATCTAGGAAAATAGGTGTAAATTAAATATTTAGGAATCCAACTAATGGCAAGATGTATAACAATTAAAGAAGATTATTATAAATTGGCACAACAAATTAAAATGGATTTGGAGAAGTGCAAAAAGGTAAACTATCATTAAAGGGAAGAGTAGCCACCATAAAAATGAATATCCTACCAAGATTATTATATTTATTCCAAACATTACCAATAAAACTGGAGAAAAAATATTTTGAAGAATTAAATAAAACAATATTAAAATATATTTGGCAAGGGGAAAAAGGCAAGGATAAACTTGAAAATGTTGGAAGATTCTAAAAATAGAGGGGGTTTTGGGCCACCAGATTGGGAATCATATTATCTTACAAAATAATAGGTATAAGTATAAACATGAGTAAGAATACAGAAAATAGGTACGATTAAATGGGGACAATAGGACAGGAACGGGAGGCATGATGGTGCACTTATGCACAACCCTTACAGACATCTTAGGAATGGAGTGAGGTCAATAGTGGATAGTTTGAGGTTAAAGGAGTGGGGGTCTGAGGATGTAACTACAGAGTCAGATAGTGCATTCCAGGCATTGACCACTCGGTTGCTAAAGTCATACTTTCTGCAATCAAGTTTGGAGCGGTTAACATTGAATTTGTATCGCTTATGTGCTCTTGTATTGTTGCAGTTGAAGCTGAAGTAGTCATTGACTGGTAGGACATTGTAGCAGATAATTTTGTGTACTACACTTAAGTCCAACTGTAGGCGGCATAGTTCAAGATTGTCCAAGCCCAAAATTTCAAGTCTGGTGATATAAGGTATTCTGTTGCGAGCAGAGGAGTGTAGTACTCTTCTTGTGAAATACTTCTGGACTCGCTCAATTGTATTAATGTCCGATATACAGTGCGGATTCCAGACAGAAGAGCTGTATTCGAGTATTGGTCTAGCAAAGGTTTTGTGTGCCCTAATTAGCAATTCAATATTTCCAGAGGAGAAGCTTCGTAAGATTAGATTTACAACTCTTAATGCCATTTTGGCAAAGCTGTCACAGTGAGCTCTGGTGCTTAAGTCATTAGATATGAGTACTTCTAGGTCCTTGAAAGAGTGAGGGTCATCAATGAGGTCATATCCGCCTAGTTTGTATTTGGTATACTGATTTTTTTTACCAATGTGTAGGACAGAGCATTTGTTGGTCGAGATTTGGAGTTGCCAATTGTTTGACCATTCAAACACATAATCAAGATCAGTTTGAAGAGCAGTAGCATTGTCAGTGGTGTTGAATAGGTGGTGTTGAATTTTAGAAGTACTCATCTTCTTTCCAAGCAGCCTGTTAGGGATAACATTGTTTACCCTAACTGGTTTGGGTAAAAATAATAAATAAGGTATCATGGTTTGTTAGTTAAAGTGTGTGTAACTTTAACAGCAAGAATGTAATTAAGGGTGTGGTTGTAAAAGCACTATATATGAAGCGAGGCAAATGCAGCTCTCTCTCTCTCTGGCTTACTGATCCCTAATTACTGGATGGATTGATGACTGCGTTCTTGTAGGAGTGTTGATTTTTCTCAACGGAGAGAAGATAAGATTGGACTGATTTATTGTAAGTGTACTGACATTGGCTATTCAACACGGATTTTTGCAAATAGAGTATCCCTGACAAGACTTGACTGAAACTGATATATGACTAATGGACCGTTACATTTGACTATGCTATAATTCTTAAATGGAATAAACTATATTTTTGATAGCACAAGCGTATCTGTATTTTTACTGCGTGTTAACTAGAAAACTTATCTCACACATTTACCTGTCTTCCTATCTGACTTCGCTGCACGTTCTGTTTAGTTTGTTTTCCTTAACACCCGTTGGGGAATCCAGGCTTAACACAGCCTTTGAGCTCAATACTCAAAACCCCTTCAAAACCTTTGTTCCAAGTGCCAAGATCCAGGAAAACTCACCCACAGACTCAATGGGTCTGCTGCCAGCAAAGGTCTGCTTACCTGGGCCAGGTCCATTGGTCAAGTTAGCTTGGAGTCCCATCTGCTGAGTGCCAAATTGTTGGAAGAAATATATAAGGTTTATTGATGTACAGGATCACATGCCTTGGAGATCCTGGGTGAAAAAGGGGAGAGATGCTGGGAGTTCCTGGGTTTTATGCCCTCTCTAAGCTTTGAACTTCCTGGGGCACAGGAAGAGCATCTTGATTGGTTGCTGTCTGTAATAATAGCTCATTTTGTAGGTGGTATGTGTGCTAAGTTTGGTTGAATCCTGTTGGGTGATGCAATCTTCCCAGTGCCTTGTGGTGAGATGGGTAGGCGGGGCAGGGAGCTGCAGAAAGCTACCTTGTCTTTAAAAACATGTTTCTCCTTTTCAGTTCCAGGGAAATATAATATTCTGCCTTTTTAATATTTCCTAGAATATTTCATTCTTCTAGGAGGGGGGCTCTAACTTTCTACAGTGCTATAGTTCTTCTGGTCTGCTGCTTGTACTTGGACAAGTTGGTAAGTTGGAGTTGTAAAAGACAGAGTTCCAGCCTCCAATTTATAATGGTATTTGATGTTTCAGGCACTCTGATTTAAAGATGATGTGAAAGTGAAGGTGGCTTGTAACGTACAGGGTTAATAGTTGAGTATAATGGCCTATTGCTTTTTGCAGTAAGGACCACATACTTAGACCAACTTTTAAATTTCATAATGTATTGTTTGTACTTGCCATCACTTCCCACATACCTTCAAGAGTCATTAATATTTATTTTAATAAGACATTTATTTTGCCGTGCAGTCTCATTTTACCTTATTTTAATAAATTTAAAATGTTCTCAGTAATCGTCCACAACACTTTACCATGAGGTCAGCTGCATTTCACTGTTTCTATTTGCAGTGGAGTGTCTTGAGTGACTGTAGGGATTTGTAAAATTTTAACTATCATGAAGTCTATAAAGTCAGTTATTGCCCCAGAATCCAGTAACATGGCAGTCCCTTATTTCTATTTGTCTGAGAGGGTGAAGTTCATATAAATTTTTCAGCAATATATATCAGATGTCTCTGATATCCGAATTGGCTTTGAATCACTTCCAAGAATGAGTCTATGATAATATAAAGGTAGTAGATGTGTTGAAAAGAAGAATAGGCTTGATTAAAGAATCTAGAAAAATGGAGATAACAACAATAACAGCAACATGAGCATTTCTTTTGGAATGGGCAATCATTATAAATCTTAAAAATCATAAATATCATACACAAATACTTTTTTGTCAAAAACAAAAAAATAACTGTTCCTATAACTTTATATGCAATATTTTCTGATAGACAGCATTATTTCTATTTCTTTTTTAGGCAATTTAATAAATAAATAAATATTTATAATATTTACATACAAGCCATGCCCAGCCAGTCACATGACCACCAAGCCACACCCACAAATTAGGCCACACCCACAGAACTGGTTGTTAAGAAATTTGAATCCCACCCCTGCCTCTGTGTGTTTGTGTGTGTGTATGTGAGAGAGAGAAAGAGAGAGAAAGAGAGGGGGGAGAGAGGGAGAGAGAGAGAGAGAGAGAAGTTAGATCAGATCTCTCTCTCTCTCTCTTTCTCCCACCAATGTCAGCAAGACACCGTCAGTCAAAATCATATTAGTGGTCCCTGGGATTTAAAATTATGAGTTTGGTGGTCCCTGAGGTCCAAAAGGCTGACAACCCCTGGTCTATAGATGTGGTTAATGTCTATGTATCTATTGATGACTGGTTTGTCATCGTGCCAGACTTCTAGAAATTCCATGGCATTTTTGGAATTGTTTTGGTCTATGTAATTACCCTTTATTTGTATTCCATATTATTGAATATTTCCTTATTAATTTCATGCAACCAATTAATTTACTAAAGTTTTCTTAAGGCTAATAAAAATGGTAGAATTTGTAGCCTACCATTTTGATTTGAAATCTTCCCTTCTAAGCATGGAACACAGTCATAGCAGCAGAACTGATCCCCCTCAATCCTTTTCTTTAGGGATCCAGGGAAACAAGGGTCATTGCAATGTGAAAGTGGAGGAATCTGGTGATAAGCATAGAAAGTTTTGAAATTGGAGATATTTAAAACAGTTTTGAAAATGCAAATAAGCCGGGAAGGTGGCTTGCCTATAGATTAAGGAAGGAAAAAGAAAAAAAGATGGATTCAGCAGCTACAAGATAAGGATGGAAAGGTACAAAACAATATGGAAAAGAAAAAAAGAAATAGTACTGGAATTTTTTAGGGAACTTTATAGGCAAGAAGAAATCAGGGGGGAGAAAATAAAACATTACTTAGAGGAAGAAAATATTTGAAGGGCAGGGTGAGAAAGTAATTGCACATGGTGAGAATCATTTTTGTGGTTTCAAATGGAAATTCAAATAAAATAGGAAAATATGTATGGCATATACATTATAATTACTTTGCAAAGTCAATTTAAGAAGTGCTCGATCATCAACAACAGATGGAAGAATATTTCATTCTTTCTTTAAAAACCAGAGATCAGATTTCGAAAGAAACTAGGTTCAAGGTGAGATCATAATGGATTAAGGCATGGACAATTCACTAATTTGATACTTGGCTAAAAACTGGATTCCAGGCAATCACATCTTCATCAATGAATAGTTGATGGAACCTGTAAATCCAGCTTTCCAACTCTTACTCTGTGAAAGGATCTGTTTGGAAAAGTAATCAAGTTGGTGATGTCGAATCCACCTGTTGCTTCCCCTTTCTCATTCAGGAACACTCTCTTCCCAGCTGAATTATTGAAAAAAAATGCCTTGAAGAAATGAATGGAGCTACTTGAAAGGGAATGAAAGAGAGAGGCAACTGAAAACAATATAATAGCAGAGTGAAATCATATTTAAGTTTCATTCACTCATTCTTACCATTCCTATAACTACTTCATTATTAAATATGTATGCTTTGAAATTTGATAATTGATATTGCATGGAAATATATATGTCCAGTCTATTATTAATTTGATATTATTTTAAGGAAAGGTGAACATGAACTGGAGCAGAATGAAAATAGGCTTTTGGAATTATATAACATCCTTCAATTATGATTTGGATTCCCTATTTAAACAACTAATTCAACCTAGCCTACTTTTTCCTCATTGGTATAAAGCTATTTTAGAGTTTGGAATCTGACTAATTTCCTGTAACCAAATTTTAGAATATGAGACTCAAGCATACCTTGATAAGATAGATGAAAGTAAGAGATTATTGCAAACTTAGGTTTGTTTGATACTGTGAGTGCCACATGTAAAAAAGGATCACTTTAATTTTATTCCTGTAAAACTCCTTGCAGCTTTGCTTCTGTTATGAGTCACACTGAACATTCTTGGAGAATTTATTATTTTTGGAGGAAACAATAAAAAGTAAGATAAATTATAACTTTATCTGTAATTGTGCAAGCCAGGGTGATTTACTAAACAACAACTGCCAACATCTAAATCATATGCGATGCAGTATCTCATTGGTGATCAGAATAACAGAATAACAACAGAAATCTTTTTATTTTATTTTAGACAGAACAGTATAAAAGGGTTGGAAGGGACTTTGGAGGTCTTCTAGTCAGACACCTGCTCAAGGAAAAGACCATTTGACATTTCAGTCAAATAGCTACCCTTCTCTTTGTAAAAATCTATAAAAGTTGGAGCATCCACAATGTCTGCAGACAACTTGACCATTAACTAATTGTTAATTGTTCTCACATCAGGACATTCTTCCTTATATCTACTTTGTTTCTCATACTTGTTTCCATTTTCAGAAAACATTAAGACTTTCCAAATTGGGTCCAAAGATAACTTTACATCAAACTGCTCATTTAAAGTAAAAGAAAAAGAGGAAGAGGGGGAGGAGGAGGAGGAAAAGGAGGAGGAGGAGGAGTCCAATGCAGAGAGAATACCTGCCAAGCCTGCAGCCTTGAAAGCTCAGATTTTTTAACCATATTTTTTTTATATTGTACTGTGATGTGGACAGAGCTTACAAAGCATGAGCTACAACATAAGCAGCATTGTAGATACTGTAGCTTTGGCCAGTCACTTCCATTTCAAACACAGGCCCAGGAAGATCCTCCAACTTCATCTCATTACTGCATTTCCTACTGTGTATTTCTTGTAACTTAGCTTTTGGAAATGAACAATCAAATGACTGTTACCAAACATCCTGTCGAAAGCCATCTCTGGAGTCTGAAAGAGGATTTATGGCCTGAAGAAATTCCTTGAAACCTGCAACTGCTCTGGAATGAACAGTGAAGGAAATAGCCCCCATGGTACATCTGGAGATCCGGTGTGATTTGAATGCCTGATAGTACAAAATCAATCTGTGCAGTCATGATCCATACCTTTCCAAATAATGCAGTTTCCTTGCTTCCAGGATCTACTACAAATGTTATCAATCTTAGCCACATAATTGTCCAGGCTTCTCCATAGACAAGAAATGCATTGGATTTACTATTTAATATATTAATAGAAGTAATTGTGATTTTTTGATAAAATCCTTCTAAGCCTTCCAAGTGGATTTGTTGATCAAGTCTTTCTATAAATGATGGACAGATTCTATTCTGTGAAAGTAAGTTTTGCATTTTCTGTAAGAAATTTTCTCCATTGTTATTATCTACAGAAAATATCCCAATCCATGTCCACTTGAAATGATGAAGCAGTTGGATGATCCCAATGTACTGATGGTCTTCTTTGGGGACCATGAAATAAAGTGAAGAGAGTTTACTGATCTGAATTTCCTCTTGGGCTAATGAGCCATATGTCAGCTAAAAGAAAGTTCAGTGGTATTCTGATGAGTCTTTTGATCAAATTTAATTTTTCTATTTGTTTTCATTTAAAATGTATCCAAGGAACACTTTCCACCAACATTATTTAAAGTATATAGAAACAAATTTGTTGGAAATATTTCAAGCATATGTACTAGATCGGGGTGCCAAACTCAAGGGCCATGTGGCTGCCCTGGAAACAGTGAAGGACTGGCCCATGGTACCTCAGCCTGGCCCTTCTAAGTTCCATTTTCGCTGGCAGCATGCTGAAGCTGGTTATTGCAGCAGAAAACAGAGCTCAGGAGGTCCACCTTTGCCCCTCCCAAGCTCCATTTTTGCTAGCAGAGTGCTGCAGGAGGCTGTCACAGCACAAAACAGAGCTTAGGAAGGCCTCCTGTGCTTCTCCCAAGCTCCATTTTCGTGGGCAGAATGCTAGCAAACCGATCTACTAGCAAAAGTGGCATTTGAGAACAAGGCAAGGAGACATCAAGAAAACTTTAGCATTTGAGCATCCATGAATGGAAAAGAAAAGAGAAAGGGAAAGAGAAAAGACAAAGGAAAAGAAGGGAACATGGGAAGAGAGCCAGGAAGGAAAAAGAAGGAAAGAAGGGAAGGAAGAAGAAAGAAAGGAGAGGGAAGAGAGAAGGAAAAAGAAGAAAAGGGAAAAAAAGAAGGAAAGAGGAGGGAGGGAGGGAGGAAGGAAATTATAATGAGAGGGAGGGAGGGACTGAGGGAAATCCTGCCTTAGCACCACCATCCCTCTGTCTCCTCCTCCTCCTCCTCCTCACTTCTCCTAGTTGTCTCTCATCCTATCACTCAGGATGCTTTGATTACAAAGCTGGATCTCCCTGTGTGGAGAGGGAATGGGCCTCCCTCTGACCCACACACTTTGCCCTCCCACACACACCATGAGCAACCTGATTGAGGAGAGCGAGCAGCATCCCCAAGAAGGAGGTAAGCACAGCCGGGCACTTGGGCTTGGGCTGGGCTGTGGGGTACCAGTGCCCTGGGAGCTCAAAGGCTGGGCTGGAGGCTTGCTGTCTGCTGCCCAGGGCTCTGGACAGTCTGTGCCACCATCCAGGGTGATGCTGTTCAGACTGCAGGGGGCTCCAGCTGTATTTATGCAGCTGATAAGCTTTGTGTTGTATCAACATTTATATAGAGGAGTTTTGGTTTATTTGGTTGACATTTTAATTTATTCAAAGTCTGAACAAGAACATATCCAATTAGTCAGACAGTTGCTCAAAAAACTGTTAGACACTCAACTTTATGTGAAGCTCTCAAAATGCGAGTTTCATACCAAATGACTGGATTACCTCGGTTACTGTATTTCTGAACGAGGTTGAAATGGACCCAAAGAAGGTAGAAACCGTGTTAAAGTGGCAAGCCCCAACCACCCGAAAACAGCTGCAGAGTTTCTTGGGGTTTGCAAATTTTTATCAGCAGTTCATTCCCTGTTTTGCCAATGTTGCTCTACCTCTGACAGATTTATTAAAGACAAAACCTTTCGGAATTGCAGATACAAAGACAAATACTAAGTTGCCATAGACAAAAGTATGTCAACAGGCATTCGACAACTTAAAAGAGTTATTTGCAAAGGAACCAGTATTAAAACTTCCAGATATTGAGTTACTTTTTGTAATCCAGGCTGATGCCAGCAACGTAGCAGTAGGAGTGGTGCTACTGCAAAGGGGTACAGATGCGGTTTTACACCCATGTGTATACACTTCTCGTAAGTTCAGCCCAACTGAACGTAATTGGGCAATATGGGAGAAGGAAGCTTTCATGGTTCATTGGTCATATTGACCTGGAGACATTTGTTGCAGCGCAGTCCAAAACTGTTCGAGGTGTAGACTAACCATAAAAATTTGGAAGCCCTCAAAAATCCACGTTGTTTATTGCCGAAACAGGTTCGTTGGGCTTTATTTTTTAAAAGGTTTAGATTCACATTGAAATATGTCACAGCAGGGAAAAACTTTATGGCGGATGCTTTATCCCAACTTCCACAGTATCGTAGCCAACGTGAAGACACAATCCAACCGCTTATACCGATAATTGATCACGTGGCAGGAACTAAAACCATTATACTAGTGCCAGATCTGCCTGTATTATTAGCAGAAGATGATTGGTTGGTACATAACATAAATCAAATTGAAATGAAAGATGGTATAGCCTGGCATGGGAACAAAATTTATGTACCAAATGTATTGAGATCAGTGGTACTGAAAAGATGTCAGTATGTTAAGCAGGCAGGACACTATGGATTCCTGAAATTCTTACATTTAACAAAATGACAGTTTTGGTGGCCAGGCATGAGGTTGGATATCAAAGCATAGTAAAGTCCTGTCCAACTTGCATGATGAATAAAACTAAAATAGGGAAACTGATGGGTCTATTGCAGTCTGTATCAAAACCAACAAAACCATGGCAGAAATCGGAATGGATTTCATAGTGGATTTACCAGAAAATAACGGGTACACAGTTATATAGACTGTTATTGATTTATTTTTGAAACAGGCACATTTTATACCATTTAAAGGAATACTATCAGCCAAAAAACTAGCACAATTATTCATACAACAAATATATCGATTACATGGAGTACCCAAACGGATTATATCTGATAGAGGAGTGCAGTTTACATCCAAATTTTGGCGTGAATTCCTCAATGCAGTTGGATCAACACAAGGGTTAAGTACAGCCTACCATCCGGCTACCAATGGTGCAGCCGAACGAGAGAATGCGGCCTTTGAACAATATCTCTGATGTTATGTTGATTATCAACAAAGTAATTGGACAACTTTACTGCCATATGCTGAAGTCGCATACAACAACATGGTTGATAGTAGTACCGGTTATTCTCCTTTTCAAATAGTTAATGGGATGGAATTTACACCCATACTAGAATGGCCGCAAGCTGCACAAACACAAGAAACTCCCAATACGTGGGCAACCAATATAGCAAAACAATGGGATTCAGTGCAAATAACCTTAAAAACAGCCCAGGAAGCATATGCAATCCAAAGCAACAAGAAACAAGCCAACTAAAAGCCATACAGTATTGGAGATTGGGTTTATTTATCCACAAAATACATACACCTGAAGAAATTAGGACCAAAATTTATTGGACCATTTCAAATATCACGAATCATAAATCCGGTAACAGTGAAGCTTCAACTGCTGTCCCGTTTTAAATGAATTCACCCTATATTCCACGTTGCTCTATTAAAACTGGCTAAGAGGACCAGACAAGAACCGAGAGTGATTCTGCCAGGACCAGTACGTGATGATCATTATGAAATTGACAAGATACTTGATTCACATCGACGATGGGGTGTCCTGCAATATCTAGTTAGCTGGAAGGGGTATCTACTATCAGATGCAGCATGGACACCGTGTACAGATGTGTCCGCTCCCCGGTTGTGGTGGCGGTTCCATAGGAAATACCCCACAAAAGAGAGCAGGGAGGGGGAAATTGTATATACAAGATAATTATTGCCTATTTTTTGTTTCAGAGAGTCACATGGTAGAGGGGGCCACATGTCAGGCTTCAACAACACTGCTGACGAATGAAGGCCGACATATCGTTGTGGTTGAGGGAGAGCTATCTCCCTTGAAGGTCCCGAATCGATGTCAATGACAGCCAACGAAGCCAGGCATAACCGCCCCTCCCCACTTCGGTGCAGCTGGCTGGGAAAATGCCTTATCAGTTGTTCGGCATTTTGCAAAGCTCTAAGCAAAACACCTCCCACTCTTACCAGCAGGGAAATAGTTATAGTTAGAAGCAATCTCCTTTTGTTTTTTTCCACCCTTATTACATTCTTGCCAAAACGCCTACACTTCCTGTCTCCGGAGTTTCTGCAGCTTGGCTTTCTTAAAGGGGAAGGTGTTTTAAGCTTTTTATACTGCTGTTGGGAGGAAATATTTCCCTGGACAATCAGCACTTTGAAGAAATAATTGAATAACTGGAAAGGAGCTTTTAATGACAAGGAACCAAGATGAATAATATTCAGCAAGGCTTCTTGGCTAGCTAGAAAGATTTACATTTAAACGTGAGTTTACATACCCTTTCTGAGTTTTGGTGTAAAACTGGTTTTTGGTGAAGTTTAAATCTGTGCTTGGTGAGCTTTAATCCTGTATTTATTGATAGGATAATTTTCCCTATTCAGCTTGAACAAGCAACAGCTACTATTGTGATTTAATTATTTGTACTGTGTTTTAATTTTTTCCTGCTTCATGATTTGTTTTTCTATCTGGGGAGGGGGTCTTCCTTCACTGCTTTATAGTACTATCTGGCACTGTCCTTTTGGGGTATACTTCCAAGAGGCAGGTTGCAAGCTTGGCACTATTTATTTTTACTGCCTTTCAGGGGGACATATGAACTTTCCTTAAATCTGGATGATTTCCTAAGGATATCTTGTGGGGTGAGTGAGACCAGCAGGTATCTTTAAATGGAGCAAATGGATGTAAGGGTTGCTTTTCCTGGGTGAGCTTTTTCTGGAGAGCTTAGATGACCTCTCTGCTAAATGGTTTCACTTTACGACCAAGAGTTGGCTGCTAATAGTTATGATTGCATTTTAACTATTTTCATTCTTCAAAGTGCTCTGGCACCCTGCCTGATTTGTAACTCTGGCTTGCAGGTATTTTTAATCTGATGATTGGTATTTAGGAAAGCTTTTTGCAAGTAAAGAAGCTTTTGATATTTTTGTACAGGTAATCCTTTACTTACAACAGTTCATTTAGTGACCATTCAAAGTTACAATGGCAATGAAAAAAGTGACATGACCATTTTTTACACTTATGACTGTTGCAGCATCCCCACTGTCATGAGAGGCCAGGTGAGGAGAAGTGTCCCTTGACATGAGTGATGTCGAGTTGGCCATGCCCACCCAGTCATATTACCACCAAGTTACACCCACCAACTAAGCCACGCCCACAGAACCAGTTGTTAAAAAACTGAATCCCACCCCTGATATTATATTAAGGAAAGGTAGGAATGAACTGAAGCACAATGAAAATAGGCTTTTGGGCTTATGTAAAGTCCTCCAATTCTGTTTTATGTCCACTACTTAAACAACTAATTCAAGATAGAGCATATTTAATCTTTCCTCATCGGTACAAAGCCATTTGAGAATCGGATTAATTTCTTTCAGCCAGATTTCAGAATCTGAGATTTAACCATTCTTTGATAGATAAATGAGAAGCAGAGACTATTGCAAACATAGAGTGTTTTCAAACTATGCATGGCACATCTAAGAAGGACCACCTTTTCATTCCTCTAAATCTCTGATAGAGACAGAAAGCTCAGCTTATCACTCATGAAAAGTTCAGGAGTCACACAAAAGATCTTAGAGAATTGATCATTTTTGGAAGAGATAGTAAAAAGTAATGTAAATTATCATTTTAACTAACTCTTATTGTGCAATCTAGGGTGATTTATTAAATAACTCCTACCAGCACCTAAACCATGGTTTTTATAGCGGCTTCTGCATTATCAGAATGGCAGAATACCTGAATGACAAAATAACAACACAAACCAGTTTTTTGTGTTTCAGTTTTATACAACACAGCCTGACAAAGTTGGAAGGGACATGGGAGGTCTTCTAGTTAGTACACCACCCTACTCAAGGAGAAGACACTCATTAGACAAATGACTTGCCAACCACTTCATAAAAATCTCCAGTTATGCAGCACCCCGGGTTTCTGAAGACACATTTTTGCATTAATTCATTGTTCTGTGAAGAAATTCTTTCTTATTTCTATGTTTTTCTTATACATAAATTGATTCTACATGCAGAAAATATTAAGACTTTCCAGAATGGGTTCAAAACATAATTCTACATCAAACTGCTGATTGAACTAAAAGAAGATTCCAATTCAAAAAGAATACCTGCCAATGTTGCACATTTGGAAGATCAGGTATTTTACCAATCAGAGTTTTCTTCCTATTGAATCCTGACATGTGTAGAGCCTGCAAAGCATGAGCCACAGCATAAACAGCATTGTAGACACCGTAGCTTTGGCCAGTCATTTCCATTTCAAACACAGGCCCAGGAAGAAGCTCCAACTTCATCTTCCCAGTGCACTGCCTATTGTCCATTCTGTGTAATTCTGGTTTTGGAAATGAACAGTAAAATGCTGGTTCCCAAACATTCTGCCAAAAACCATCCCTGTAGTCTGAAAGAGGATTTATGGTCTGAAGAAATTCCTTGAAACCTGCAACTGCTGTTGAATGAACACTGAAGGAAATAGCCCATTGTACATCTGAAGATCCCATTTGATTTGAATGCCTGATGATACAAAATCAATCTGTGCAGTCATGATCCACACCTTTCTTAATAATGCAGTTTTGTTGCTTTCAGGATCTACCATAAATGTTGCAAATATTAGCCATATAATTGTCCAGGCTTCTCCATAGACAAGAAATACATTGGTTTCACTATTCATCACGTGAATGGAAGTCATTGAGAATCTTTGATAAATTCTGAGAATCTATCAATACGCTGCTGTTCAGCAAGCCTTTCTATAAATGCCAAGCACATTAAATTCTGTAGAAGTAAGGGCTTCATTTTGTGTAAGAAATTTTCTCCATTGTTGTTATCAACAGAAAATATCCCAATCCACATCCACCTGAAATGATGAAACAGTTGGATAATCCCAATGTATTGATGGTGCTCTTTGGGAACCATGAAATAAAGTGAAGAGAGATTACTGGTCTCAAATTCCTCTTGGGCTAATGAGCCGTATGTCAGCTAAAATAAAATACAATAGTATTCTATTAAGTCTAGGATTAAATTTAATTTTTCTATCTTGTTTTCATATAAAATATATCCTAGGAACATTTTTCATCTAGAATTCTTTTTAAAAAAAGTGACAAACTTCTTGGACTGGAAGACTTCCAAGGTCCCTTCCAACTCTGTTATTCTGAGAATGTTCTCATTGCGTAAAAATATTTTAAACACATTTACTAGATCAATTGTTTTAATAGAACCCATTCAAATCTTCCCTCAGGTATGGATACGCACTTCCTGTAACTGGCATTATAGTTTCAGAAAAAAATGCCAAGCATTAGACCTTAAGCCATGCAGAACATTTCGACAGAAAACTAAGCCTAATCTTTGATCCCCATTAATTATTGTGTAACAACCATTAAGAATTTTCTTCTCAACCCCTTAAGAACTTACTTGTGGAATCTTGAAGAATCCTATAATTTCAGCTATATGAGATGATGTGACAAAATCCAGTCCCCCAATGATAACCATGAGAGTCTTCTGACAATCACATTTGTAGTTTGGGACAAATTCTTGGGATTTAAAAAGTAGGTCCAGAGTGGTGAGATAGGTCATCCTTGAATTGTAGTAACTGTCATAGATGTGATACCCAAGAGTGATGCTGAGTAAGTTCTGGGGGTGCTCATTGATCTCCTTCACAGCAAAGGCCAAGGCAAGGATGTGCTGATAGAATTTGATTATTACACTGCAAACGATTTAAATATCCCAGTTGAAAAAGGAAGTTGGCAAATTCTCATGAGGTGGCATCATTTCTATATGAAATAACAAACATTTCTCTCTCTGAGGAAGGTAAGAAAGTAATAGGTTTTCTAAAATACTGAATAATCTGTCCACTGTTCAAATTAGCTTTTCTCCAGTTTTTACATGATTTGCAACCAATATCTGCTCCAAGAAATAAAAATAGTGCTTTTTTCATGGAACTCCATTTAATTTCTAAATTTCTCCCAAAAAATGGAATATAAACAATTCCAGTATCAGTCATTTATTGTATGTATGTTTTGTTCAGAGTGACAATACAGATTTTGTTAAAAAAAATATTACCGAAAGCTTACTAAATGTTCTTCCAAAAGATGTTTTGTACCAATGTTTCATACATTATATGACAAGCACTTCACCATAAAGTAAAGAAAAAAGGTTTATTCTCCTGTAATTAAAAACATTCAAAAGATAGACTTCAGTTAGATATAAAGCCTACATATATACTGAGAACCTTTTACTGTCATGGGGTGTTTTTGAGAAACTGATTAAGATTAGAAAAAGTAAAAAAGGAATCCTTACTTTGATTCATCATAAGATGTTATATAAGGATGTTCATTAAAATTAATTTCATAAAGGTTGTAGAAGATGTGGGACACCATTCCACCAATGATGAGATCCCCAGGCTGGTTCCACTCATGTGGAACAAGGAAAGCATCACTTGCTGGGCAGCTCAGAGTCAATATTTTCTTCATCAAGCACATCAGGAGGAACAACATTTTCACTCTAGAAAATGTCTCCTCTTTCATCCTATCCTACAATAAAGGTTGTATTATT
>NW_020717513.1:0-17957 GCF_900518725.1 Notechis scutatus | reverse complement strand
TTCTTTTATTTTTCTTATATGTACCCATTTCATGTATTCACAACTATGTATACACTTATACTTATTATCTTGTAAACAATTGCCAAATCAAATAAATAAAATAAAATAAATAAATAAATAAAATTTGCTGTCTGATTGGACCCTTACTATTAACCTTTTTTGTGGGTAACAGTCCCATCTACACCTGTCTTTAGCTAATAAATCCATTTACACCCTATGGCTTGTTCACCTGGTGGTAACCTGACATTTTCATATACCTCCAGTTTTTGTAAGGATTTCAGTTCCTTATCCATTGCTTCATGCCAAGCAGCCTGATCCTTAGCAGGATACAGTTTTAGTTCATTATAGTTATTTGGAACTGTATTCACTTGGCATACAACACTAGCCTGATATCTATCAGGTGGTTGTGTTACTCAGGTTGAATGTCTTGGTAATACAGGGCTAACTGGTGGACTCACTTGTTCCACCTGCTCCTGTTCTATCTCCTCCTGTGCCTGTTCTCCTACTTCCTCCTGTGCCTGTTCTTCTTCTTTAATGGCTATTCGTGGTTCACTTAATTCATCTTTAGGGACTATTTGGGTGTCAATAATATCATTTCTGGATTTCTGTTCCAGTTTATCCCACCCAACGTGCTCAAGAAATTTTGCTCTAGCGTTACAATAAACATGAGCTGTGCCTGGATCCCAAAATCTAAACGATCTATGGTTGGCTTTGTAACCTACAAAAAATAATTTCTTAGCCCTATGTTGCCCTTTCATTCTTACTTGTGAGGGAATATGCACCCATGCTGGTGCTCCAAATGTGTGTAGATAACTTAAATTTGATTTTCTGCCATGCCAATGAGTGAATGGCAATTCACCAGTTGTTGTGTTAAACACATTGTTTAACACATGGTTACTACACATTATGGCCTCAACCCACAGTGTTTCAGGCAAACCTGAATCAGATAACATAGTGCAAGCCATGGCTTGTAACGTTTGCCCTCTTCGTTCTATAAACGAGTTATGTTGTGGTCTGTAAGGTGCAGAACGTTTATGCTCGACACCAGTCAATTTCAACATAGTTTGGAATATCTTGTTAACAAACTCAGTCCCATTATCAGTAACTAAAGTAATTACTTTACTCCTCATTTTTCTCTCAGCAAGTCTTCGCCAGTTAAAGAAATGTTGGAATGTTTCTGTTTTGTTTTTCATGAGATAGCAGAAATCATACCGTGAGTAATGGTCCATTATACTCAAAACATAGCAGGTATCTCCCAAACTAGGTTTCTTAGGACCAATTATGTCAGCAAAAACAACCTCTAAAGGTTCTTTGATCTTAAACCCATTTAATCTGTTTGCTGGAGTAACCTTGGTTTTATCTTGGCTACAGGCATTACAGTTCAGGTACTTGCTATAGGGTTTTAATTTTACTCCCTCTGACAATTCAACAGTTTGTTTCAATATTTTGAAATTAATGTGCCCCAGACGTCTATGCAGTAAATGTATAGATTCATCATGTGGCTTAACATTGTTATAAACTGAGTTAGCCATCTGTAACTGGTCTTCATGTATCATATATAAATCATTATCTAAATTAGCAGTAACACTTTTACCCTCTTTCTGTATTATACAGTTATCTTCCCTAAAGGTTACTACATAACCAATATTAACTAAAGCCCTTACTGATAACAAATTAAATTTCAGTTTAGGTACATATAACATAGATAAATGCTCATTTACATATGAACAATATGCAGTACCTTCACCTGATGTTTTCATCTTCCATCCATTTGCCAATGATACATGTTGCTTACTTGTGGACATGTTTACAAACCTCTCTCTATCTTTAGTAATGCATTGTGATGCTCCACTATCAACAACCCACAAATCATGGTTTACAGTTGAATTGCTAGACATACCTAAACTAACATTCTTCTTAGCCTTCTGGTGATTACCAGTATTCTGTTGTTTTCCCTTCTTAAAGAATCTATATGTCCTCTAGCCCCACAAGAAAAACATTTCCTAACAGTATAGGCAGTTGAAGACAAATCCTCCTCTTGTGGTTGTTCCTTCCTCAGTTGGTCCCTATCCAGTCGTCTTCTTGCTTCTTCTAACAACTTTCCGATTATGTCAGTCAATGTCAGTTTATCTCTGGGCAGGACTTCCAATAAAGATTCGTAATCATCATAATTTTCATCCAATGAGGAAAGAATGATGTAAACTTGATGCAGCTCTGAAAATATCAGCTCCTTTTCATATAGCTCTTGAAAAATTCTTTTCATGAAGTTCAAATGAGCTAACATATCTCCACCTTTCAGAAGACGTGCTCTAAACAGTTTAAGATTTATATGTGCACCTACACTGTCATGAATATAAATCCTCTTCAAATTCTTCCAACACTTAGCAGCCTACTCTTCTCCACGAATATGGACTAGCTGCTGGTCACTCAGTGTTAGTCCAATTATACAAAGAGCTCGTTCATTGTTCTGTTTAAAGTCAGCAAGCTTCTTGGCATCATCCTCATTTTCTGGATTCCAAGCATTTACATCCGGTGGATCTTGAGCTACAGTCCATAACACTTCTCTACGCAGAAGTGGACTGCACTTCATAGACCAGGAAATATAGTTTGTTCCATCCAACTGGGTTATCAGTGATAGACTTGTTGAAGTGTCTTGTGCCATCTTTACCAGGACAGTAACCCACAATTAAACAGTAAACAGCTGTCTGTATACAGTACTGTGCATTCACACCAACTCTCAGTTATGTGAGCCTGGTATGGCCTGGGCCCATAATCAATGTTGAGGTAATTCCCCGTTAGGAGAATGAGCGCACACAGGGAGACGTAGTGAGAGTGGTGAAGAATAACACACAACCAGCACACAGATTCACTGTATAGTAAAATGTAGGTTTTTACTTCCAATAAATGGTTAAGCAAAGTTCAAATAAGCAGTCCAAGTCATTCACGGTTAAAGCAGCCAGTTTTCAGTCAACCAATCAAGTTACATTTCTTGCAACAGGAACAGGATGCAAGTTCAAAACCCAACAGAGGGTATAAATATATCTTATTCTCCACTCCATGTGGTCAGCTACCCAGAATCTGCTTCACCATTAAACCATCTTTCCAACCAGCCTCCATGTTTCCAGTGTTTTTTTCCCATATGGAACTGAACCCAAAAAGATATTTCTTCCAACAATGGTATGGTAATATATTTTTACATGACTTTGCAATGTCAATTTAATGAGTTCTTGATCACCAACAACACATGAAAATAATATTTCATTGTTTCTTTAAAAACCAAAGATCAGATTTGGAAAGAGATTATGTTCTAAATGGGATCATAATGGATTAATGCATGGTCAATTCAGTAATTTAATACCTGGTTAAAAGCTGGATTCCAGACAATCACTTCTTCATCAATGAACGATTCTTTCCCTTTTGGAGCCTGTAAATCTATCTTTCCAACTCTAAATCTCTGAAAGGATCTATTTGGAAAAGTGATGAAGTTGGTGATGTCGAATCCACCTGGGGATTCATCACAAATACAAATTTTGTCCACCGTAGTTATGTTATATAACAAATATGACAAACCCTTTGCATTGCTTACTATTTTCCCTTTTAGCATTAAACCTACAATGGGCCACACAGATTATGGATTGTAAATTTAGTATAGTTAGACCATGTATAATTGACAGACTGGATTTTATTATAGATTTTAGTTGTTATTTATTATTTTATACTATAATTTTTAATTGTATATTTACTGAGCATTTTTATTTGTTCTTGTCTCTGGTCTAAGAATGTAAAAAACTGATTGATTGATTGATTGATTGATTGGCTGACTGATATATCAAAGGAACATTTTTTTCCCTAGAATTCTTCTAAACATTAACCTACAAAGGAATTACTTGCAATTACTTAAAACACACATAATAGATAATTTTTTTTAATAGAAAAAAAGGGTACTACATTCAAATCTTCACTCAGGTGTGGAGTAACTCTGGATACTCACTTCCTGTATTTGGCAGTTTGGTAGTTTTAGAAAAGAGTGGTAAGTAGGAGACCTGAAGTGATGCACAATTCCTTAACACAAACCTAAGCCTAATCTTTGATGCTCATCAAATATTCCATAACAACAAGAAAATATAGAATTTTCCTCCTCAACTCAATCACAACTTACTTGTGGAATCTTGAAGAAACCTTTAAGTTCAGCTAAATAAGAAGATGAGTCAAAATCCAATCCCCCAATAATAGCCATGAGAATCTTCTGGTGATCACATTTGTAGTTAGGGAAAAATTCCTGGGATTTGAAAAGCAGGTCCAGAGTGGTGCGATAGGTCATCCTCGCATTGAGATATCTGTCATAGATGTGGAACCCAAGAGTGATGCTAGGTAAGAACTGGGAGTCCTCATTGATCTCCTTCACAGCAAAGGCCAAAGCAAGGACGTGTTGATGAAATTTGGTGATTATGCTGCAAATAATTTAATTACTCAAGTTGAAAAAGCAAGTTGATGATTCTTTTAAGGTAGCATCATTTCTGTATAAACAAACATTTTTTCTATGATAGTAGTAGAAAGGTAACAGTCTTTATAAAATTCTCAGTTATTTATACATAGGGGTCCTTGGTTTTCTCTGAGCTTGGTTGCTTTCTTGCAACCAAGCTCAGAGAAAACATTTCATTACCCAAAGTAGGTAACAGCATCAATAGCTCGCGTTTGAGGATAGTAAATAGTTTGGATAATGAAATGTTTGCAAGAAGAAAAAAACAGTGTCAGAGAGTGCCAAAAACCCCTCATTTCACACCTGAACTAAAATATTCTCCTTTATTGGTAATTTCTACACTGTTGTTATTTACTTTCTACACAATATTTCATTGTCTTGCAAAATATATATACACTGCAACAAATGTGAGTAGTGATTTTTTCCCCAAAGTACTATATTTATTTTTAAGAGATTTTCACAAAATGTTATATTCAGCATGCATGTTACTCATTTACTCTATGTATGCTTTGAGACGAGAGACAATACCAAACCTTTTGTAAAAATTACTTTATTCTCTGTATATGTTCAACAAAAGACATCTGAAATTTTGTACATTGCATGCGAACATATTTTTTAAAAAGTAAAGATTATTTGTACTGCCAGAATCATATGTCATTGAAAGACACATACATTACCTAAAAGAATCCTATTTATGCAAAGTCAGCATTTATTCATATGAGAGATTTTGGGATTCTGTCTAAGATTAGATAGCAAAAAATTATTACATTGGTATGTCACAAGATGTTATAGTAGGGTTTTCATTAAATGTACTTTCAAGAAAGTGGTAAATGAGGGGAGACACCATTCCACCAATAATGAAGTCTCCAGGCTGGTACCACTCATGTGGAACAAGTAAAGCTTCACTTGCAGGGCAGCTCAAAGTACCTACTTTCTCCACCAAAAACATCAGGAAAAATATATGAATGCTTTTGTTATTATGAAAATGGTTTGCCTTCCATTCTACCAATCGGAAAGTCCATATAATCCAAAACTTCATTTTTTATTTTTTTATTTATTTATTTTTGTCAATTGCTTACAAGATAATAAGTATAAGTAAAAACATAGTTATGAATACATGGATACATATAAGAAAAATAAAAAAAATAAAAGAAACAATAGGACAGGGACAGTGGGCATGTTGGTACACTTATGCATGCCCCCTACAGACCTCTTAGGAAAGGGGTGAGGTCAGTAGTAGACAGTCTAAGGTTAAAGTTTTGGGGGTTTGGGGAAGAAACCACAGTCAAGTAGAGTATTCCAGACATTGACCACTGTTGCTGAAGTCGTATTTCCTGCAATCAAGTTTGGTGCGATTAACCTTGAGTTATCTATTATTTGCTCTTGTGTTGTTATGGCTGAAGCTGAAGTATTCATTTACAGGTAGGACATTGCAATGTGTGGTTTTATATACTATACTTAGATTGGACAGAAGGCGGCATAGTCCTAGGTTATCTAGGTCTAGAATTTCGAGTCTGGTGGCGTAAGGTATTCTGCAATGAGTAGAGGAGTGGAGAACTCTTCTTGTGAAATATTTCTGGACTTTCTCAACTGTGCTAATATCAGATACATAATGTGGCTTTCAGACTGATGAGCTGTATTCGAGTATTGGTCTAGCAAATGTTTTGTATGCTCTAGTTATCAGTGTAATATTACCAGAGAAAAAGCTACATGAGATTAGATTAACAACTCTTAACACCTTTTTGGCTGTGTAGTTACAGTGGGCTCTAGAACTTAGATGATTAGAGAAGAGTACTCCAAGATCCTTGACAGAGTTTGAGAAGAGAAGGCAGTTGCTCTTGATATGATCACAGAGGTCATTTATGTAGAGTATGAAGAGAGTTGGTCCTAGAACACTGCCATGGGGGACACCACTGTTGACAGGTACAGAATTTGATAGGACGCTCCCAATTTTGACCATTTGTTGTCTGTTTGACAGGAATGCTTCTATTCAGTTATGTAGGTGTTCAGAGATACCGTAAGATTTTAGTTTTAGGAGTAGTTTGTCATGTACCACTGAATCAAAGGCTTTACAGAAGTCTATGTAGATTGTCTATTGCTTTGCCCTGATTGAGTTGTGTAGTCCATATGCTTTTGCAGTGCAAGAGTTGCAGATTGCAGGATAGTTTTTTTCTGAAACCAAATTGTTTGTTGGTTGTTTGTCTCTTAGTGGAGGATAATGGATTGGTTAATAATTGATTCCATGACTTTACAAGTGATGCAGCATAAAGAGATTGGTCTGTAATTTTCAACTAGGCTGGGGTCTCCCTTTTTGAACATGGGGTGACCCTGGCTTGTGACCATAGTTTTGGCAAGGAGCTGGTCCTGAAAGATTTTTCAAAGATTATGCTTAGAGGTTCGGCTATGGCAGTGGATAGCTTTTTTAAGAAGTAGGCACATATTCTGTCCGGTCCAATAGATAGAGATGGTTTTAGATTGCGTATTGCTTTCCAACATTGTCTTCTGTAAAATCAATATGTATTAGATCATTGTAGTTGTCTGTGGTTTGACTAGGAAATACTGGGCATTATCCATTGCTGTTTACAAATACGGAGCCAAAGAATGTGTTAAAGAGGTTGGCTTTAATAGTGTCATCATTGCAGTCTTTACCATTAGGTCCTATCAGGGGTGGGAAGGACCTTGAGTCTTTTAGTTTGTTGTTTAAAAAATTGTAGAAAGCATGGGCGGAATTGGTGCGTAGAAGGTTTTCTTCTTGTTTAATGTGAAAATTGGTGCATTCAGTTTTTATCTGGTGGCATACATTTTTGTATCGTCTTTTGAAGTTGGCAACATGACCAGATTTGTTTTTCCACCAAAGTGATTTCTTTTTGGATTGAAGCTTCCTTATTGTTATGGGTAATTTGTTTTTTCTGGTTTTGGGAGTTGTTAATGGTACATGTAGTTTGATGACTCTTTTGACTTCAAGTAAAAATATGTTGTAATGGTCTTCTACAGTATTGCATCTGGTGAATAGAAATTGCCAATTAAGGGATGAGAGATCGTTGTTTATAAGATCATAGTTGCCTTTTTTGAAGTTATAATTGGGGATTCCGTTGTTGTGATGATTTTTGTGTGGACGTATGTTGAAACAAAAGTCTATCATGTTGTGGTCACTGTTGGAAAAGGGTTCTTTAATTTGTATTCCATAAATTGAATTTAAACTATTGCAGAAGATGAGATCGAGGCAGTTGTTAAGTCTAGTTTTGTTGGTTACTAGTTGTTCTAGTCCCAGATTTGTTACTGCATTGTAGAAGGTTGCATGTGTGGGTTCAGTTGTACATTCGTTAAGGGTCCAGTTAATATGAGGTAAATTGAAGTCACCAAGAAAGATAAAAATTTGTGGGCAGGATGCTGCCCATGTTAGTAGTGTATTTAGTTTGTTTGCATGTTCAATGTCATAATCAGGGGCTCTGTAACAGAGCAAGAACCGAAATGTGATATTTAAGGACAGTTCACAGATGATGGTCTCAGGAATAGCAAGCTCCTGGGTAACTTGAATGTTTTTTAGATGGAGGGACTTTTTATAGAAGATAGCAACACCACCTTCTCTATGGATTTCGCGATCTTATCGGTAAACATGATAGTCTCTTGCTGTGGTAAATTTACTTATTTATTTAGTATATGGTGATGTTTCATTAGGTAGGAGACTATAATGCTAATACAGACTAGTAACCTAAGACTGCTAGATCTGTTTGTATATGAAGATTCTCAGTCACCCAGGTTGTGGTTGTCCCAAAGGTGCTTTTTCAAGAGGACTTTCTGGATTTTCTTTGAAGATGTTTTGCTTCTCCTCCAAGAAGCTTCTTTAGCTCTGACTGGATAGTGGAGAATGGTGGGATTTATATTCCATGCAGAAAGCTGGTTATTAAAAAGCACCTTTGGGACAACTATGTTCTGGATGACTGAGAACCTCCATTGAGCTATGCATTTTCAGATGAACACCCTTCAAATGGTGTGGTAGTATGATGGATTTCCAGCAAAAATTGCAGACAACAGGAACCACTTGTGCTTTACTTTGAGAAACACACAACACAGACTCATCCCCAAAAACCTTCTCTTGTCTTCAACAGTGAAGGTGCACAGAGCAGAAAGGAACACACCTGCAGAAAGAAACACAGCAGCAGTTCCAAGAAGATTCTATCCTATTTGCATTACTTAAGTGACCCTGCGGACACAGGCAAACCTCCAAGTGAACTCAACAACTCTCTAAAAGAATGCAAATGACCAGCTATCTGCAAGGAATATAAATTCTTCCATTCCCACCATCCAGTCAGAATTGGAGAAGCTTCCTGGATGAGAAGCAAAACACCCAAGAAGATAGGCTCAAAATGAAATTCAATGTGGAGAAAAGTAAAGTCCTACACTTAGGCAAGAAAAACCAAAAGTGCACATATAGACTGGGTGAAACCAGACTCAATAGCAGTAACTGTGAGAGGGATCTTGGAGTCTTAGTGGACAACCAGCTAAATATGAGCAAGCAGTGTGCAGCAGCAGCCAAAAAAGCTAATGCAATCCTAAGTTGTATTAACAGAGGGATACAATCAAGATCAAGGGAAGTACTAATACCACTCTATAAAGCCTTAGTAAGACCACACCTAGAGTACTGCCTCCAGTTTTGTTCACCAGATTATAAAAAAGTTGTTGAGACTCTAGAAAAAGTACAGAGAAGAGCAATGAGGATGATTAGGGGACTGGAGGCTAAAACATACAACGAACGGTTGCAGGAATTGGACATGGCTAGTCTAGTGAAGAGAAGGATCAGGGGAGACATGATAGAGGTCTTCCAATATTTGAGGGACTGCCACAGGGAGGAAGGGGTCAAGCTATTTTCTAAAGCACCTGTAGGCCAAACAAGGAATAATGGATGGAAACTGAACAAGGATAGATTTAACCTGGAAATAAGGAGAAACTTTCTAACAGCGAGAACAATCAACCAATGGAACAGATTGCCCTCAGAAGTCGTGGGAGCACCATCACTTGAGACTTTCAAGAAGAGATTGGACTGCCATTTGTCAGAAATGGTGTAGGGTCTCCCGCTTGGGTGGGGGTTGGACTAGATGACCTACAAGGTCCCTTCCAACTCTGATTATCTGTTTGATCTTCAAAGGGAGCAAGCTAGTTCTGCATCAGAAAGAAAGTTAAGCAGCTTTTCTGCAGCATCATATGTGGCCCTGTCCCTTCACCAAAGCTGCCTCACCAATGGGAAATGCAGTGCCAGCAGGATTCTCACCATCCACCTGAAATGCCAGCTTTCCAATTGCTAGTGGGCAGAAGCTGAGGTGAATGATGGAAGCTCACCATACCACACAGTGCTTGGATTCAAACCATTGAAGCTTAATGACCTTCTCCAGCATCATTTGCCATTGAACAACCTCTCCTCTTCATTTTTTTAAATCAATCTAGTGAAAACTAGAGTAGTTTTCCTTCAGCATCATATGCGGCCCTGTCCCTCCACCAAAGCTGCCTCACCAATGGGAAATGCAGTGCTAGCAGGATTCTCACCATCCACCCGAAGTGCCAGCTCACCTACCCACCAAAGTAGTATCTATTTGTCTACTTGCATATAACATGCTTTCGAATTTCTAGGTGGGCAGAAGCTGAGGTGAATGATGGAAGCTCACCATAACACACAGTGCTAGGACTCAAACCATTGAGGCTTAATGACCTTCTCCAGCACTGTTAGCCATTGAACAATTCTCCCCTTCATTTTCTTAAATCAATCTGGTGAAAACTTGCTGGAATGTCTAACCTACCCTTTTGATTTGAAATTTTCCCTTCTGGACATGGAACACAGTCATAGCAACAGAATTGTTTTCCTCCAGTCACCTTCTTCCAGTATCCAGGGGAGCAATGGTCATTACACAGAGAAATTGGAAGAACCTGGTGAAAATATAAAAGGTTTTTGCAAAGGGAGATTTAACAAAAAATCATTCATTAATCTTGAAGATCCAATCTGATTCAGTCACTGGGACCAAAGGTTGACCAATGATCAACTCAGAGTAGATTCTTCAACATTATACTGGGACCCCTTCATTCATGAATTATTAATTATTCTCTTTTATTGGAGGGAAGAATTATTTACTTCCCAGAGGGCTAGTGAATATTACCCATATTTACATTATACATGAAAAGTTGTTGATATTACACTGATGAAGCAAAGAACCTCTTTCAAAAAGGCAAGTTGAGTGAATATATATACATACATACATACGTACGTATGTACATACATACATACATACATACATGATGACAATGTTATAGAAATGATGCAGTTCTAATGATTAGAAAGGCAATTCCAATCAAATATGGAAACCAGACTTTTACATTGTTATATCAGTTTGTTAGTTTTCTAAATACTTGATTGTGCACCACATTTGTTCAAAGTATGCAATTTTTTCTTATAAACATAGAAATTAGATTTCTAAAGTGGCTTTGTTCAATATGCTTTCAGAGACCAAAGCCTCTATCTGGAATCATAATGGCTCAAGATACAGTCCATTAAATGAGTCCATACCTGATTAAAAGCTGGGTGCCACACAATCAAATCTTCATCAATGAATAATTCTTTCCCTGTTGGAGGACTTGGATCTATTATTCTGACTCTCACACTGTGAAAAGACTGATTTGGAAATGTGATGAGGTTAATGATATCAAATCCACCCATTACTTCCCCCTTTTCATTCAGGGAAACTTTCTCTCCTGCAGAATTGTTAAAAGAAATGCCCTGTAGAAACATATGGAGCTATTGAAAGAGAATAGAAAAGGAGAGAGTTATAAGGATAATACAGGTAGTCCTCTATTTACAACAGCTTGTTTAGTGGCCATTGAAAGCTAGGATGAAAATGAAATTATTACAAGACAAGAGAGAAAGGTGTGGCTTTGGACTCCCAGATTGGAAATGTATTACAAGGCAGCTATGGTATGGATTAAAGACTGGATTAATTTGGAAAACAAATAATATTGCTAATAGAAGGCCACAATTTGCAAAGGGAGGCGGCATAGCTTTTTATGGGATGGGAAAAGCAAGCAACATTCATATTTTCAGAGACACATGATCAGAGACTCACTAATTCAAATATGGAATAAAATTATGTCAAAACTTTGTGTCAAAATACCACGCTGTCTGTCAACTATGGAAGCACAAATTTATCCAAATTCAATGGATTTGGTGAAAATGAGGAATTATAAAGACTTATTAGATGGACAAGGAAGTCTGAAAACAACACAAGAACTACAATAGAAAATATAGACATAGACTGGTGGCCATACATGCAAATACAGGCGAGATACAAAAAAGATAAAGAACAATATGGATTTTATATGGAAAAGCATCAATTAGATGGAATCCTACAAGGAATGGAAAAAAAGATGATATTGAAAATATATAATTTCCTTTTAGACATTAAGATGGAAGATGAGGTGGTTAAGGAAACGAAGGTAGTATGGGCGAAAAATGTTGGACACAAAATAGATTTGGAACATTGGGAAAAAATGTGGGGACTAAATTACAAATTAACTATGTCTACAGCGTACAGGGAAAACCTTTTCAAAATGTTTTATAGATGGCACCTACCGCCTACTAGGCTAGCAAAAATGTTTCACCAAAATCCAAATTGTTGGAAGTGTAAGAAAGAAAAGGGCACCTATTTTCATTTGTGGTGGACCTGCCCAGAAATCAAGAAATATTGAAATATAATTCTGTGATTAGAAGAAATAATAAAACAGAAAATTGAACCCTAACCAGAATTATTTTTATTAGACAT
Source organism: Notechis scutatus (assembly GCF_900518725.1). Next base: position 5,675 of record NW_020717513.1, on the reverse strand, counting down.
AACAACAGAGAAATACAACAAAAAAGACAGATATATTTTGCTACATATTTTAACAGCTGCTAGGATCTCTTATGCACAACTTTGGAAGCAGGACTGTGCAGAGATGGACAGGCTGACTTTGAAACTGAAAGATAAAGAGGATTTGACATATTATATAGTCTGGGGCACCTGGTACAAATGGCTTAAGAATAAAAAGAAACTAAAATGGTAATTAGGTAAAGAATAGGAAATTATGTATATATCTATTGTGGAGAAAATGGAAATATATAATAAGAATAAGGAAAGAAATATGCAATGCAGTGGTGGGATTCAAATTTTTTTACTACTGATTCTGTGGGCGTGGCTTGGTGGGCGTGGCAGGGGAAGGATACTGTCAAATTCCCATTCCCTCCCCACTCCACTAACCTGCTTTCCAGCTCCGTTCTCCTGTGCAGGGCAACAAAATAAGACCCAGATGATCAGCTATGACTCAGGAGGCAGATAATAGATGGGGGTGGGGCCAGTCAGAGATGGTATTTGCTGGTTCTCTGAACTACTCAAAATTTCTGCTACTGGTTCTCCACAACTGGTCAGAACCTGCTGAATAGGTTGCTGATGCAATGGTAATGTAATAAAAAGTATATATAGAAACATGATAAGGAAATGGAAATAATGTCTTGATGTTGACATGTTGTATATAATTTTATTTTATGTTTTTAAAATTTGAAAATTGAATAAAGTTTATCTTTAAAAAAAGAAAGAAAGTTACAAAGGCACTGAAAAAGTGACTTATTTCACATTGATGACTTTTGCCACCTCCTGACAATCAAGGTCCATGGAGAAGCCAGGTTCCCTTAACAACTATGTTACTTAACAATATAATAGTTTCTTGATGTTCATAACTAACTGGATGTTATAAGCAGAAAATATCAAGACCTTCCACCATAGGTTCAAATGGTAATTTTTGATCAAATTGATCATTGAAATAAAAGAATTTTCCAATGCAGAGAGAATACCTGCCAAGGCTGCAGATATGGAAGATCAGATTTTTTACCCATCATTGTTTTTTTCTTATTGAACCCTGACATGAGTAGTGCTTGCAAGGCATGAGCCGCAGCATAAACAGCATTGTAGACACTGTAGCTTTGGCCAGTCAGATCCTCCAGTTTCTTCTTTTCCAGGCACCGCCTATTGGACATTTCTTGTAGTTCTGATTTTGAGAGTGAACAATCAAATGATTGTTCCCAAATGTCTTGCAGAAACCCATCTTTGCAGCCTGAATGAGGTTTGATGGTTTGAAGAAAATCCTTGAAACCTACAACTGCTCTTGAATGAACACTGAAGGAAATAGCCCCATGGAACATCTGGAGATCCCAACTGATTTGAAAGCCTGAGAGCACAAAATCAATCTGTGCAGTCATGATCCACACATTTCCAAATAATGCAGTCTGCTTGTTTTCAGGATCTGCCACAAACACGACACTTCTATGCCACAAAATTGTCCTTGATTCTCCATAGATGAGAAATGTAGTTGTGTTGCTATTCCTCAAATTAGTGGAAATACTTGAGACTATGTGATAAAGTTCTATATAGTGTTCTAAGTGAATTAGTTGTGAAAGCCTTTTGTATGAACGATGAACAGATTCCATTTTTTTGAAAGGATGGGCTGTATTTTCTGTATGAAACTTTCTCCGTTATTGTTATCCATAGTAAAAATCCCAATCCATGTCCATCTAAAATGATGAAGCAGTTGAATAATCCCAACATATTGATGGTCCTCTTTTGGGACCATGAAATAAAGTGAAGATCGCTTTCTGGTTGGAAACTCTTCTTGGGCTAATGAGCCATATGTCAGCTAAAAGAAAACATATTTTGTTGTTAGCTCAAATCTGATCTTTCTGTATCTAGTTTTTCTGTAAATATATAAAAAGAAGGAATTTTTTCTCTTTTTCTTTTGAAATATTAATATAGAATGGAATTTCTATGAATTATTTCAACAAATTTATATAGTTTATTTGATTGAACAGGACCATGGTGTGCTACATTTTAATCTTCCCTCTGGTATGGAATAATTCTAGATAATTGCTTGTATGGTTGCCACTGTAGCTTAATAAAACAATGTTAAGTATTATACCTTAAGATCTGTATAATGTCTCAATACAAATCTAATATCTGATTCTCAGTAATTATACCATAACAACAAAGTACAGAATTTTTCTGCTCATCTCCTCCATACTGACCTGTGGAACCTTGTAGAAACCTACAACTTCAGCTATATTAGATGATGTATCAGAATCTAACCCTCCAATGATAGCCATCAGATTCTTCTGTCTATTACATTTGTAGTTAAGGACAAATACTTGGGATTTGTAAAGGAGGTCCAGAGTGGTGCAATACGTCATCCTTTGATTGTAGTAACTGTCATAGATGTGGAACCCAACATTAGGTAAGATCTAGGGGGTCTTCATTGATCTCCTTCACAGCAAAGACCAAGGCAAGGATGCGCTGGTAAAATTTGGTTATTACACTGAAAATAGATTAAGTACACCTTTTCAAAATAATAATAATTTTGCAAATTATTTTAGTATGGTACTGTTTGTAATGACTACTGGAAAGCCTGTTTCTGACTTAAGTATTAAATAATTTTGTAATCACTCCAAATATATTTTGCACACAATCTTTTTCCTTTATATTTTTCTAGAAAATTACTCATCATAAGGCATACTACACCGTGTGCACAATTGTTAGGCAAGTGAGTATTTTGACCATATCATCATTTTTATTCATATTTTCCACCTCCAAACTGTATAAACTTGAATGCTTATTTGACATAAGCATATCAGGTGATGTGTATTTGTGTAATGAGGGAATGTGTGACCTAAGAAGATCAACACCCTATATCAAGGTGTGCACAATTATTAGGCAGCTTCTTTTCCTCAGGCAAAATGGGCTAAAAAGAGATTTAACTGACTCTGAAAAGTAAAAAAAAAATGTAAATAGTCTTTCAGAAGGATGCAACACTATTGAAATTGTTAAGATATTGGAGCATGCTCACAGAACCATCAAATGTTTTGTTGTAAATAGTCAACAGGGTCGCAAGAAATGTGTTGAGAAAAAAAGATGCACATTAACTGCCAAAGATTTGAGAAAAATCAAATGTGAAATTACCAGGAATCCATTATCCTCCAGTGCTGTCATATTCCAGAACTTCAAACTACCTGGAGTACCCAATAATACAAGGTATTCAGTGCTCAGAGACGTGGCCAGAGTAAGAAAGGCTGAAACCCGACCACCACTGAACAAGACACATACATTGAAATGGCAAGACTGGGTCAACAAATATCTGAAGGCAAATTTTTCAAAGATTTTATGGACTGATGAGATGAGAGTGACTCTTGATGGAACAGATGGATGGGCCTATGGCTGGATCAGTAAAGGGCACAGAGCTCCACTTTGATTCAGACACCAGCAAAGTGGAGGAGGGGTACTGGTATTGACTGGTATCAGTAAAGATGAGTTAGTTGGACCTTTTCAGGTTGAAGATGGACTCAAAATCAACTTTCAAACCTACTCTCAAGCCAGTTTTTAGAAGACACTTTCTTCACGCAGTGGTATAGCAAAAAGTCTGCATCTTTCAAAACCAGCATGATTTTTTTTTTTTTGCAGGACAATGCTCCATGACATGCATCAAAATACTCCGCTGTGTGGCTAGCCAGTAAAGGCCTTAAAGATGAAAGAATAATGATATGCCCTCCCTTCCTCACCTGACCTAAATCCTATTGAGAAATTGTGAGCCCTTTTTAAATGGGAGATTTATGGTAAAAGAAAACAGTACAACATTCTGAAGAATGCCTGGGAGACTGTGGTTGCTGCTGCACAAAAAAGTTGATTATCAACAGATCAAGAAACTGACCGACTCCATAAATGGAAGGCTTATGACTTTTATTGAAAAGATGGCTGACTATATTGGTCACTGGTTTTTTTTTTTTTTTTTTTTTTGAACTGTCAATATTTGTAAATTTTGAGTTGCTTGTTTATTATTCCCACTTTAGCAGATGAAAATAAACAATTGAGATGGGAAAATTTTCATTTTTCATTTAGTTGCATAATAATTCTGCACATTAATAGTTGCCCAATAATTCTGCACACATAGATATTCTCCTAAGAAGCCATAACCACACTTTTACTTTTTTAAATATTCAGTTTTGAGGTTTATTAACTTTAGGAATTGACCTTGAGCACTGTAGTTGTTCAATAATAAAATTAATCCTCAAAAATACAGCTTGCTTAATAATTGTGCACACAGTGTATGTTAATTTCTGAAGTTTTAACTTTAGCATTCAGTTTAACCTAGAATGCTGTGGCTTGTTTTCTCTGTTGACTTGGTTTTCTAGGAACTTTACTGAATTAGAAATAATTATAGATTAAGGGTGAAGTTCTTTCTAAACCCATACATCTTGCTCATGTGAATTGTTTAAATTCTGAAGGAATATTCCATGAGTGCTCATAATTCTTAGTTCACCCAGAGTCAATATCTAAAGTGTGTATCCACTTTGGCTGCAACAGATAGAAATATTAAAGGACCTTTAGTATATCCTACCATTCCTTACCTGTTCAGTAAAGTAGAATGACAATACATATGGCTTTCATGTGTTGGACTAGTGAGGAAGTGTGTTCCAGCTTTAGTATCAGTAAGATACTACACAGGCATCACATCAAGAGTGCCTTCAAAACAGACAGAAAAAAAACAGCCATCCTTAGAAACCCCAAAGATAAAATTGACCTGGAAAACCAAGGCATATATGAAGTCCCCTGTGCATCATGCCCCGCCACATACATTGGACAGACCAATAGAAGAATAAGTACCCGCCTGGATGAACACAAAAATGCAGTAAAAAAGCTGGAACACACTTCCTCACTAGTCCAACACACGAAAGCCACAGGTCATAGCATCGACTTCAATGGCACCAAAACCCTAGCCACTATAGAAAACCCCAGCCACAGAATTATCAGAGGAGTCATAGAGATTGAAAAAAGACCAGAAAGCATGAATAGAAGAGATGATTCTACCAGACCGTCAATTATCTGGAAGCCTGCACTCATAAACAAAAAAATCTCCACACCACAAGCAAGGCAAACACCTGGGCACAAACAGATCTCCCCTGATACCTCCAGCTCAAACACCCCCCAACCAGGCACCCAGATGAAACCTAGCTTCCTAATAAATGATAGCCATCCATTTACTTGGAGCCAAGCCGCACTAAAGGCCTCCAATACAGGAACACAATGTTGCCAGCCAATCAAGACAAAAAATGCCACAAAACAGACAGAAGATATTAGAAACACCAATCAAGCAGAACACAGCAAACTCCAAGACCAATAAACACAGACCAAGACTCCCAACCAATCAGGATGAAGAAAAAACCATTCTGGCACAACAGTAGGCTAGCCCCAAATTTAAAACTGAAGCTACTGTAAAAGTCTGACTCACAGACGAACACAATACAGAAGCCTGATGATGGCATATGAGATTCTGCGAAATGTTACTACAACTTTAAAAGCACAACTATAATGATGTGGGAAAATACCCGAACAAAGCTGAATAACACACACAAACACAAACACAAACACAAACACAAACACAAACAAACACACACACACACACACACACACACACACACACACACACACACACA